>VYZQ01018558.1:30763-43492 GCA_013400655.1 Mystacornis crossleyi
ATTTCTTTAACTGAAATTCACTGATGCACGTATCTCCTACATGATTTTTTTTCTGTGGGACAAATGCCAAAATCTCTACTTTAGCTCCTTCCTTCCAGTGTTTTTCCAGTCCTCACATACTCCCTCTGTTCCTTGATTCTAAGTCATGATGCACTTGAATAATTTGTCCCCTGTTTTTGTTTATTTGGCTAATTACTCTTCACATCTCCTTCAGCCCTTCTGAATTACCACTCCACACATTGCTTGTCATAGTTCACATTCCTTTTGTTTGACTTTGCTTTATCCAAGCCTAGTTACTGAGTGCTGGCAGGATTGTTACAGCATCTCACAAACAGCTGTTTTTTGCTGTGACAATAGGCTGATATATGCTCCTGAGCGAGCACACAGCCTGCATATTAAATACTTACAGTGTTGTGACAAGCCAACCAAGTTTTTAAATACTTTAAGAAAATAATTAAGATGGAGATTCAAAATAGGAAATAATTGAAAAGAAACATTCCCAAACTGAGAAGCAGGCATGCTTGAGATGAGACACACAGTATCAGCTGTCAGGAAAGTCTCAAATGAGATCTCTTGCAGTAAAAGACTTTGAGAGAAAAACACCGTGGGCCCCATGATGTCCTGTGCATAGGCAGTGCAGGGTGTGGATGCCTGCAGTTTCTGCTGGGTTGTATCTGAGTAAAGGGATCACGGTGCAAATGCAGCTCTACTTACCCAGCAAGAGAGGATGTTCCTATTTTACAGAATTGGTTTATTTCTTCAAATAAACTTTTATCATACAACTACATCACGATCACACTGAGAGGATGTTTTAATGCCTGCTTTGGTTTAAAACTGTGTGGAGTACACTGCTGCTTTCATCCTTCTGTCTCCTCTCTGTATCTTTCTTCCACGTTTCCATTACTTCTCCCCGTTAATGTTCGATGCACGCTCTAAGGTATGTCTGTCGCTGGGTATTACTTTCACCAGCCTTTCCTTGCAGTAGTGTGTCTATAAATGGCAGAGAGCATCATTCCTAATTACATGTTGCCCCCAGATGCTCCAAGGGTGATGCTGATGGATTGCTGTGTGGGTGGTGTTGAAGGGGCTGGGGGAGGGGAGCTGGGATGCAGCTCCTCTAAGTGGTAGCAGAGGTCTCTCTTCGGGCTGGGCTCATCAGTCCTCCCTGGGCAAAGTGAGCTCAAGAATCTCCGAGATCATGGAACTGGGCATTGGAAAAGGGGACGCAGTGCAGGGAAGGCTTCAGAGTACAGCACAAACAACGGGGAAAGCGGGAGGAGCTTGGAGAGACTGAGAATTCATCCGTTACCTATCCGTGCAGGAGGCACACGGCACGGACGGCTGACAGAGCTCACATGCCGCTACATCTTGCTGCCCTGATCTCGCTTTCCCAGCCCCGGTTCCGCGCCGGGCGCGGGGCTCAGCGCACAGCCGGAGCGCGGCTGCCCCGCCGCCGGGGGCTCGGCTCCTTTCCTTAGAGGTGTTTCGGACAGAGACCTGCTGCGTGGAGTCAGAGATCCCTGGCGTGGTAGAAGGCAGACTGCGCTTTGGAATCGAATCAGGCCGAGTTTGGCTGCCAAAAGTGTGGCTACGGAACTGGTTGAGCCACTGACTCCTACCAACTCCGCGGCCGGGTTGTGGAGGAACAGGCAGAGCCCCGGCAGGCTCTGCCCACGAAAAGCACCGCCCTTCCCCGGCCCAGGGACGGGCATCCCTGCAGCGGCAGGCTGAAGAGGAAAAATGGGATGGTGAGTGATCCTGGACCTTAAAAGAATGATCACCAAACCCCAGAGAAATCCAGAGAACGGTGAAGAGCTGAAAGCCGACATCTCCAGTCAAGTGTTTGTCGGCTTTGAACAGACCTTTACTCTGCAATGTCTGACAGTGGGGAAGGAGGAAGTGAGAGAATGCACGTGTGCAAAAGCACATCTGCAGGATCTGATTCCTTCTCTCTTTGACTGTTCTGTGGTCCTCTAAGGGGTTTATATTTAGGGTGCCTGGCAGGTCAGCCTGCCAGCTGGGCAGCTACTAGGAGGACGTGGCTGGAATAGGCAGTACTTTGGAGATTGAAGCAATTGGACTCCACGGGTTTTTACATCTCAGGCTTAGTGCCAGGCTGGGAATTTTCTCCATCACAGTGTGCACTGAAACTGGGAAGTGACTTGGGATGGTGTGTAGGAGCACATTTAAGAATGTAAGGCATCAACTGCTGCATCAGACCAGTGGTCCATCCAGCCCTGAGTCTGACGGTGCTGCCTACAGGGAGCAGGTGAGCCTGTCCTCTCTGCACTCCCCCAGGATCCCCAGTGGTTGGGTTTGGATGTTAGAGCTCATCACTGCCTAACTCTTCTAGTGTCTGCTTATGGAGCCATTGCCAACTCACTCAATTTTATGAAGTCCTTCTAGAGCCCCATGCCTGAAAGAACTTTGTGACATACAAGCTTAAGGACTTAATTGTACACTCCCCTGTTCGAGTATTCACTGAAAATGTTGAGTAAAGCCAGTGCCACCATCAATCCCACAATGTGGAGATCTTGCTGATGCCTGTTTTCCACCCTGAAAAGTGGCTGTTAGGCCTTACTTTTGCTTCACGTCCTGCCTCCAATTTTCTATCTGTAGAGTCTTCCCATCATGGGGTGAGTTAGTTTCTCTAATAAGCTTTGGTATAGAACCTAATCAAAAGTTTTTTCAAAATCGGACAGTTCTGTGTCTGCTGCACCCACTCTGTCTTTTCTGGTGCACTCCGAGGCCTGTGGTGGGTTGGTGAGGCAGGGTTTCTCTCTGCAGAAGCCACACTGCCTTATTCCCAACAGACCATGTTTATCCTTGTCTACTTTAATTTTTTAGACCCTACTGCCATTAGTAAGGATGGATGGCAAACTTCCTGCTCTGCAGTTCCCAAGGCTCCTTCTGAAGTCCTTTTTGTGGCTGTGAGTTGCAATGGCAGGTTGCCAGCCCACTGACAGCCTGGGCTACCCTCCCCATCCTGTGCAGCCTGAGACTGAGGGGTGTGGATGAATGGTAGTCAGGGACAAAGTGGAACTTTACTCAGGAGTGGAAACAACCATCCAAAGAAATGTCAGTAACTCATTTATTTTAACTTCAAAAAACATTTGCTCAACCTCTGAAGGGAGTACTTAGGTGCCAGTTATTTTTCCCCCTCTTCCCTCCAGAGGGACAAGGCATTTTACATGGCTCCTCGTAAAATGGTCAACAAAATACAGAGATGTGTAGAGATTAGGTGGTAATACAACTTCTGTCATGGGTCTCATATCTGCTATTGATATATAATTGGTACTTGGTGGGATATTCCCTACAGTGTGATGGAAATATCTGCATGGGAGATGTATTGGAGTGAAGGGGGAGGGGAGAGATTATACTCTCAAATCATATAGATCAGGATTTAACAGAAGGCATGAGCACAAAACTGAATAACATAGTTAATACAGACCCTTTGGGCTACAGAAACATTGCGATGAAAGGTTTTTGGCTCAGCTATTAAAGCAGGTGTCTTACATGACACCTGATGAGGGACAAATGCTGCTATGAAGCCTCTGAGAGGATCCAGCTTGTGAAAGAGACTGTAAGGCTGCAAAGAATTTTCTTGTGCCTGCTCACAGGCAGTGCAGTTTTGCAGGTAATGCTCTTTACTGATCATCACCAAAACAGGCAATAATGAAAATACAAAGGTGAAAAAGAAATAACAAACAGTAAATAAAAACACAGGAGGCAGCAGTAAAACATCAGTTTTTTGTTGTCCTCGATGCAGCTGCCAAGGAGCTTTGTTCTGGGAAGAGAAAGTGCCACAGCAGGATGGGAATGCTTGCATTGGATGGGTTGTCATATCTGTCATCATTATAAACATGGACAGATGATGATGATCTCTCCATTCTGTTTCTAGTTTTTCTTAGTCTCCAGAGATGCTCATCCAGCTGTTTTCACCAGAAAATTTATTCAGCTAATTTGTCCACTTTCCTTTCTTGTTTTCTTACAGTGCTTCTTTCCTCCATCAAGCTGGTAACATCTTCTCTGTGCTCACTGCTGCTTTAAGCCCTTCCTGTTCCTGGAGACGCTGACTACTTTCCAGTGCCCGGAGGTGTGTTAGTCTTCCTCCTTCACTGCTTTTTCTGCACCATGTGGCATCCCATGCTGCTTGAGGAGGGGGCAAGGTGGGGGAAGAGAAACAGGCAGTGACTGGGGCTCTTTATGTGGGTCACTTCTCATAGATACAGGCTCCTTCCTCTCCTCTTACACACTCATCCCTCAGGTACTGACCCCACGTTTATTTTCTAGCCTGCAGCAGCAGCGTGTCTAAACCCAGGCAGCTGACAGCACAGCTTGAGAGTTCAACTACTGCTGTAAGATTTTGAAGACAAGCAAGTTTCACAAGGCTGCAGCTTGAGGGAAAGTATTTCTAGAAGCCAGTTCCTCTCCAGAGTTTTCAGAGAAGATGTATATGATCACTGCTGTTTTCCAGTCTTGGTTTTTGGTAACTGAGTTGAAGAAAGGTAGTCTAAGTACCTTTCTTCTTTTTTTCCCCAAATGATAACTAGGATATAACAATCCTTCCTAGTTATGTAGCTCTCCTCACCCTGAGCTTGTCACAGCCTGTGTCTGAGGAGGACCACTTTAAATGAGATTTATGTGCATTTGGTATAATTTGAAACAGACTGAAACTTAATGTCAGGGCATTTCATGACATGCAGAGCCTTAAAATTATGATGGAAGTCATCTGGGGACCTGCATTGGCAGCATACAGCCCTTCTCACTGGAGCTGTTCCTACCTGCTTACCACAGCCTGTAAAACAAACAGCCACCCATGCAATCGCAGTGCAGGGAAAATGCCGCGGTGAGGGGTGATGTCCAGGTGTGACCTTTCACCTGTTGCGGTAGCCAAAAATCTTTGTGGAAAGAGTGCATGATGGAAAATTATGGGATAATAAAATTTAAAAAGATCAGTCAGGTGCAGAATTCTGTTGTTAAAAAAGTATTAACTATTTTTGAAATACCCAAACATCTGACAGGCCAGGCCACACCTGAAAGGGCAGCTGGTAAAGCCCTGGCTGGCTGAAGCAATTCAGTCCAAAGGGCAGCTGGCTGCTGGCAGGGACAGAGCATATCTTCAGTGAGCTGCTACAATGGGTGCAAGAAACTGAGCACACAGTCTATTATCAAATGTGTGGAGGAAACTTGACATTTCAGCAATGTAACATGCTTGTTTTTCCAGCAGAATGAGACTAATCTGCTCCTTTTCTGTGCTTGATGCAGCATCATTCACATCTGAACAAAATAAATGGGGAAGAAGACAATTTTGGTATCTATTCTAGGCATTGCTAATTTTAGTGCCACTAAGGAGAGGAATTCTTCCCCCTCTTTTTTCCTTTTTTTTTAAAAAGGAAATATGACAAAGCACATGAATCTTAGAATAAAAATAATTTTGAAGGGCAACATTTCTGCTGGTTGTTTGATAACTGGCACCTTGATAGCTGCAGTACGTCCCTTATGGTGTCTGGAAAGAAAACCAGCCATCAAACTCTGACACAGCGGAGTTATGAAATCTTTCCAGCTTCTCTGAACCCCCAAAGCAAACCAGTGTTTGTGTAGCTGAAATAAATTGAGAATCACCATGAATGAAACCTTCTTAATTCAGTGCCATCAATACAAAAGATTACATCTCTAGTCTGTGTGCAAGTGGTTTTGAATCCAAATTTTTGAATAAGTCACCTGCCTCCCTTTGCAGCTCCTCCTTCTACCATTGTGGTAGTTCATAAAAAAACAGATCTGTGTATCGAAGGAAAACAGTGGAGAAGGGCTTGTGCTTGGCCTAGCTTCTATGAAATGCATGCAGACATATTTATTTCCCCTATGATATAGCTCCTATTATGTGCTTTGCATCTTTAAATATGTGAAGCATCATGCCTGCCTGGCAGGACCCTGAGATTCAAGACGGAAGAGAGACAGGCTTTGTTTTCTCTCTCATGGAGATTTTGCTTTTGGTCTTTCTTTACCATTATGTTGGCTTGTTGAGAGAGTTAGTAAAAAACCCTATCGTGTTTTTCCAGTTTCTTTATATTTTCTGTGCACAAAGAGCAAAATGCACATTTTCCCCCTGCACAGGGAAATGCTGGGAAAAGAAAATGTACAAAATCTCAGTGCAAGAAGCAGTGTCTCCTCCGCTGCAGAGCCTTCTCGCAGCAGACAGGCAGGCTGCACGTTCACATAGGAAACGGCAAAACAAAGAAAAGAAACTCACAGGCACACATTCTGGAGTGCCTAAGGACTGTTTCTGTTCCTGCCAACCTGCTCCCAGCCGGGACAATAAAGAAGACGTGCTGCTGGTGGAGGCCCCATACACGCCACTGCGTTTTGCAGATGAGGCATTTGCCATCGCAGTTTCAGATCCTTTCATTTTTCTACCTGGTTCATCGATATTCTAGAGTACGAGAAAGTAAGAATACTGTGGAAGTAAATTTCACCTGTGGAAGATTACTAGTTAAACTGGTTAAGCACTGATCTGATTTTGTAAGTTGTTCCTCATGAGCAAGCGAAGGGGCTGCAGCTAGCAGGGAGCGAGGCTTGGCTGCATCCTGTGGGGGTGGTTTTCCTGCAGGGTGACAAGTTTGAGCCATGAGTTTTTCAAGAATATGTTTCCTTCTCCCCACTCCTATGTGGGTTTCAGAAGCTGCATGGTGGCTGTTTTCTGAGAGGAGGTGAGTCTAAAGCAAGCCAAAGTGAGTGAAGCCACATTAGCATTAGGGTTTGTTCGTATGGTCAGAGGCTTAACCATGCTGTCAGTCCTGATGAGTTCATGAAGAAGTTATGGCAATTTGTGGGGAGGCCTCCAGGCTTTCACATGAGGTGTGGACTGACTGTGGTTGGAACTGCATTCTTTTTTCCCCCTGTATAAATGACCTCCTTGGAAAATAAACCCCAGGACTTATGTCAGAGGAGTACTCTGCATGCACTGAATAGTGACTGAGCTGTGGTGTCTGTAGCTGTGCGTGCACATGGAATAGCAGTGCTCATACCAACATCCTCCCTCAAGAATCCTGTTGCAGGAGGACAGTTATAAATAACTCTTTGGCCACTATAATTGTCCTGCCCGTACAGGCTGCCAGGGAAATACATTGACTCAGCACATGCCTGAACAGGGTCCTCTCCCACTGTACAAATGTCCCTGCAAAGTCGTGTAGGTGCCTGGTGGGACAGCGAGCCCCATCTGGCTGCTGCTGTGAGCTGCCATGAGCCAGTGCTGAATCAAATTAACGTTTGCAAAACATACTGAAGACAAAAAAAGCACTGCTTAAGCAGTAGAAAATATTATTTCAGGGCCCCCAGTTACAATTCTGCTGCTGCATGAACTGCAGGTACCTTTCCCTGCAGTGGTACTCTGGGTGTTCCCCATGGAGAAATGGATGTTCTGCCACTCTCATAGAGCCACACTGGTCTTTACTGAGCCAAGTAAGATACCCTGGCCTCTTCACTGACAAGAGGAACAAAATTGTCACTCATGCTAGCATTCTTAACATCTACTGCTGCAATGGTTTTTATGCCTCTTGTGGCTGCCACAGTCTCACGAAAGAAAACTCCCTGGCCCTGTACAGGTAAGAGGCTACAGTCAAATTTTTTTTGCCATTGTTCCTGAAATGATGTGATTTCTTTTTGATAATTATGTGGGAGACTCTTTTCCTTATTTTAAAAATTGCTTTCAAAATGGTAATTAGGAAGTTGTCACTGTACTTTTTTTCAAAGCAGGTTCTACATGGGGTAAAGAACCTAGAGATGTGATTTTCTTTTTATCACTTGGAGTACCAAAATGGCTATAAATGAATCCAAATATAATTTTCTTGGAAAAATAATTCCTCTGTTATACAGGCCCTTTTTGCTATATATTTCAGGGCCTGTTTTACTGGTGTAATTTGTAACTATTCAGAAAGAGCCCTTGCCTCTTTTGTTCATGCAAATATCGATTCTGCATTTTTTATTCTGCTAATCCTGTCTCTGCGACTGCTTTTTTATTAATGTCTGCTAGTAATTGCAAAAGACTTGTTATCTTCAGAATATCACTCTAACTTTCCAAGAACCTATTTGAAGGCACACAGTGTGTGCCCTTAACTGCATGGCTCCATTTAAACCAGTACAGTTACCTGGAGGTACATGGGTCTGCTAGTGCATTATTCTTACATTGCTGTATCTCTTTCCTGAAATGGGGATGCATCATACCTTTATGTGAGTAAAACTGCATGTACAGGAAATGTTTTACCAGTATAAGTACTTTAGTAAAATAAAATTATACCCTGTCTAATTATAATGAAACAAACCCAGAGTGTTGACCAAGACTCACCTGTTAATTCTTAATTACAGTACATTTCCAGCTGCAACAGAATTTAAATATCATATTTTCTCTTGTGGGTTATTTTAATTTTTTTCCATAATGTCACGGATTTATTATTTCTAAATGCAATTACAACATCAGTTACAATGGGAACTTTTTTATCTTTGCCCTGTGTCCCATAGAGACAAACCTTGAGAAGTCAAACAGTAAGCTTTCAAAAATGAGCTTATCTGTGAGGTTAAACAAGGTGTGGCAACCCTGACATGGGGCTCCTGCATCAAGAAAATGTAATTTTTCCAGCCCCTTCTAGTGATCCTCATTCTGTAATGTGAAAATAGTTTTATAGATGTGTATTTACATATTTTTAGCACTGTCATATACTGTGTTTTCAATGGAGATGTTATATTTAGAAGTTTCTCAGAATGTGGAGCATGTGTTAAGTTTCTTTTGCGTAATCCATCAAGACTAATTTGATTTGAGACCGGTGCCTTTTTTCCCCCCATCTGTTTGGAAAAGTGCAGTTGTAGAGACATCAGTCATGTAACACTTTCTGTAAAACAGCTTTAGTGACAGTTGGGAGTTGTCAGTAACCATGTGGATTTCAAGCTCTCAGTCTGGCTATGATGAGAAAAACCCTCTGACACATAATTTTCACAGAGCCACAGAATTTAGGACTGAAAAGACCCAGAGTGCTCATCTAGCTGACCTCCTGCCTAGCCAGCCAAGAGGTAAGTCATGTTTCAAGCCTAACAGCTGCAGAAAACACCAGTTTTTGGGACAAACATAAACTCAATTTAATAGCATTTGCTCACCAATCACCATTGATTTATTTCAATAGTTAACTACCATTATTTATTTCATATATATGTTGTGTACATAACTGTGGCTTGTTTCCTGTTTCAGCTGATCTAGCTTCAACTTCCAGCCTTTGGGAAAACTTTAAGAGATTCTGAGTCTGTGTTCCTTGTCTAAATATGTAGAGACCAAACTCTGTGCCTCAGGAAAGCAAATTCCTAGAAGCAGGAAAAGAGTTCTGCAGAGGTAAAACCATGTCCCTGCTGCCCATGCCCACAGTCTACTGAGTTTGCTACCCAGTGCTGGGGCAGAGGCAGGACCAGGGGCTTGCAGGGTTTGGCACAGGTTTGGTGGGCTGGACATGGGCTGGCAGAGCTCTGCCTTTGTGTTGGAGATGGAAGAAATCACATCAAAGTGCCCATAAAAGCTCTTTTCTTTTCAACTAAGAAGCAGCAAAACTCAGTTTTGCCCCTGTGTTGTTGAGAAATGCGGCACTGTCTCTTCAGACCAGTGCAGCAAGCTTCACCTTTGGGAAGATACCACCCTGAAATGTTTCCATCTCTCACTGTAAGACGTTTTGTACCCTCGGGGACTTGCTCCTGTTTGTTTGTGTCCCACTCAGGAGGTGGCCAGCAGAACGGCCCATGAAGGTCAGTGTCTGAGGTGACATAACTTACTGCAGCATACTTGGCCTATATTCAAGTCTTTTCCCTCACCTCTGCTCCTCAGCATAGGCTGTCTTCTGCTGTGAGCCTTTCATCCTTCTATGTGTCTGAACTTGCTTTTGGCTGCATTGGAAATCTTATGGTTCCAGTGTGCCCATGCAAATGATCAAGTTGAATCTTTGGTTACAGTCTTTCCTCCTTGTTGCATACTGTTGCCCTGATTTCGGAGTTTTTAAAAAACATTACTCAGGAATCACTGTATCACATATTTTGTGCAGTGCAAAAATATGAGATGGTGCATATTCAGCTACCTTCTTGCAAGTTGGAAATGAATCCACCTAATCTTATTTATAATAATATTTTCTATCATTTCATACCTTTATAATTTATATTTAGTTGCTTCTAAAATCAAGGGGTTCATCTAGGTCAACATCCTTCTTGAAATGGGGCTGTGACCAACAGTGGATGAGGTCAGCCACGCTACAGCTAAATCTAGAAACACCTTCAGGAGAGTTCCATATCCTCTCTGGGCAACCTGTTTCAGGGTTACCCTGCCCTCTCAGTGAACATGTCCTGTCCAGACCTCAGCATGTGTCCACTCCTACAGCCTATAGCACTAAGAAAACAAGTTTGACTCTTTTCTATATAGCCACCCTGTTCCAGCATCCCTTAGCCTTCCCTTGATCAGATTAAACAGGCTCAGTTCCGTCAGCCCCTCTCATGTTGCTCCAGGCCTCTGATGATCTCAGCAGCACTTTACTGGACCCTTTCCAAATTGACACATTTGGCCATTTGCCCTCTGTAATCCCCAACTCCTCCTGGATGGCTCCTCAGTGAGGTGCTTCCCAGCCTGGAACAGGTCATGTTTCCTTGTTGAACATCATGAGGTGTCTGTTGGCCCAGATCTCAAGTATATAAAGGAGCCTCTGCATTGGAGCTCTGCTGTTTGTCAGCGCGGACAGCTTAAGTCATCAACAAATCTGACTGTGTCACCATCCAGGTATCTGATGAAGATACTGAACACTGTGGATTTTGGTATTGACCTCTCGGGTGCACCTCTGCTTGCTGGTGAGGCATGACCACAGTTTTCAGTCCTTCTTTCAGCCTATTTTTCTAGCCCACACCTCTAAGCTTCCAAATGACATTATGTGGGACGGTGTCAAAACCTTACAGGGTACATTACACCCAGCACTTTCATCTTCACACATCCAGTAATTTCATCTTAGAAAACAGGCTGGTCAGTCAAATTCGATTTGCCATCAGTAAGTCCATACTACTTGTTCCCAAATACCTTTTTGTCCTTTATGGCCTTAGAAGTGGACCCCAAGAGGGGCACACTCCCTGATCTTCTGGTGACTGAGATGATGGGGATCAGCAGATAGTTCCCCAGTTTCCTTTCTTCCTTTCTAAAGGTAGATAAGGTGTTAGATTTTTCCAGACACTGGGGACTTCCCCAGTCTGGACAGCTGTCACAGACAGCAGTGCTACAATCTCACTGGCCAGTTCTTTCAGGAAACGGGTACTGTCCCTCATGTCCATCTCTTGTATGTTCCTGTTTTGCATCTGATTTCATTAAGAAGATGCTTCTGTAGCCAATTAAGTATTCTGCTGAAATTCCATCTTCCTACACAACAGGATAATTTTTTGCTGAGCGACTCAGTAAGTTGTCTTTAAAAATCATTCAGAACTTCTGGGCACATTTCCATTCCATGGTTGCATCTCAAGGGATTTTATTTAGCAACTCAGTCAGTAAACTGAAGTTTCTTCTTCTGAAATCCAGTGTAATTATTCTGTAGCTTACCTTCCCAGCCTTGTTCTGGATCCTGAAATTAATAATGGTGACAGAAGGTAAATCCAGGCTGATACTGTGACCACATTCACCCCTGGAAGTCAAGTTCAGTGTAGTCCCCAGCTGTCCGCTCCACCATTCACATGATGGAATTATCACTTGTGCAGTATAAGGAGCTCCTGGATTGCCTGGTCATTGCTGTGTTACCCTTCCAGCAGATGCCTGGATGTTTGAAATGCTCCATAAGGGTCTGGGCTGAATAGAAGGACACTTCTGCCAGTTTTCTGTAGGAAGCCCTCTTCACAGGCTCCTCCTGGTTGGACATGCTGTGAGAGCCTGCCCTGTTTCCAGCAGATCTGTCCCCTCTGCTCCTCACCCAGAGGTTCCCTCCAGTCTCAGCTTTCCTGCTGGAGCTTGGTACAGTCAGGGAACTCCTTAACACAGGGCACAACTCATACTGTTCATGTTTGATTCACTGTGATTCACATCTTCTTGATTAATTTTGAATCTCTTGATTCATATCATTCTTGTTTCCTAATCAAGATGTCACTGATCTCTAACCTTACAGTCAAATGCAGTCAAAGGTAAGACATCTAATTCCTTTTCTTATTATCTGGGCTTGGTATGGAACTGTAATAATAATAATTACATATATTTCTTTATCCTCAAGCTCTTTGAACCTGACCTGCACAGAATTTAGTGTTCTCCAAGTCAAGCCACCTGCATATGATGACATCAGATTAAGTTCTGTTTGCCACAGAGAACTGCATTTGCACCCTGGAATGCTACAGCTGTGAAGGTGGAAGGTATTAGAGGGGCATGTGAGCAAATCTTTGTGCTAATGAAAGTACTGCACCAACATTAACATCAGGCTGAACAAGCAGAATTTTTTTCTTTTTTGGTTAATCCCCCAAAGCCCCAAACAGTCATGCAAAGAATAGACTCTTTTGAATGAAAGTCACACATTAACTTCATGTTTTATATTTTGCACCCACACTAGTTGAGGGGTTTTTTTTCTTCTTTTCCCATTCATTCATTTGACCAGATTTTTGTGTAAAAGTACTGAAGTAAAGCAGGTGGAGTTTTTTAATTTTTGTTTTTCATGGGGTCTTTGTTGGTGTCGTTTTTTTTGGTGTGTTTTTTTT
>VYZQ01018559.1:0-16026 GCA_013400655.1 Mystacornis crossleyi
TCTTTTTCCCCATTATTTTACTCTTTTCTCCCATTATTTTACTCCTTTTACGGACTGAAGTATTCCTCTACTTCTGCATGAAAAACAACTGCATCCCCTTCACCGTCCTTCTCACCCTTCTTTAAACCTTTCCCAGTTCCACTCCCTTCCCCCTGGAGCAGTGGAATAACTGCACACGCGTGCCCAGGGAATTTTCACAGAGACAGAATTTATTCTGAAAGTCACCTCACATCAGAGACTAATTAAAAACAAATCCTCCAAAGGTGTTTTCCCTGATTCTGAACAGTCAGCTCAGAGCAAATTACTCTTAGTGCAAAATTAGGGGCTTGAATGGGTTTTTGTTCTTTTTTGTTGGTTTTTAAAAATAATTTTAATGCTGGTGCGTCACTTCACAGACCTACACTGACCTTTACCTTTCATTCCAGTTGATAGAAAATGTAATGTAATAACCTCCTGCAGTTCCTCAGGGAGTTTGAAGACCAGAGCCCACCATGAAAACAGAGTCTCCTTGCTATTTTCCCATTCCTAATCACTTCGGAACACCACGAGCCCGGGTTCAGACCCCAGGACCTCCTGGAAATCAACTCTTTAATCCCATCTCTCTTCCTGCCTTCTAAAAGATCCATTTCCTTGCATAAGGACTTTCCTCTCCTGGACCACAACAGCCCAGCAGTGTCAGCACAGAAATTGCCTTTCTGAAATGCACTGTCACGATTTTGAGACCGTTTCAGAGTAGAGAATTTTATGTTTGTATTTGGTTCCTTTTCAGCGGGACCACTTAAGGAGTGGAAGCGTTTAAGGAGGCTCAGGGGGGCCCCTGTGGCTCTGCAGAGCTCCCTGACAGGAAGGGGCAGCCAGGTGGGGCCCGGGCTCTGCTCCCAGGGAACAGGGACAGCAGGAGAGGAAATGGCCGGGGAGGTTCGGGGTGGATGTTGGGGAATATTTCTGCCCTGAAACGTGCCCAGGGCAGAGGTGGAATCACCATCCCTGTGGGTATTTAGAAGCCATGTGGATGTGGCACTTGGGGACATGGATTAGTGGTGGCCTTGGCGGTGCTGGGTTACTGAAAATGAGGAATTCCAAGCAGGCTGAAGAGGAGGATAAGAGTGAAGTGCTCACTCGACCCAGATTTGTTGTAGTTTCAATTCATACAGTTCCTCACAGGACTTCTGTTTGACCACTTTAACAAGAGGGGCATTGCTGCTGCCTGTGGTTTGAGTTTGCAGAACAGCATTAAATATTTGTATCTGTGCAGGTACAGTTCGCCTGTCACCGGAATAAGATCAGCTCACAGAGACATCACACCAAGGACAAGTGAAATTTTACTTGAAGGTCCCCTAAAACAAGAAATAAAAACATACCTCAGCAGTAGATGGCTTTGTCACCACGAGAACGAGTAGTGAATGTCCTGACAGAGCCAGGGAGACCAAGGAATCGTTTTCCTGAAGGTGACTGGTTCCACAGATGGTTCTGTCAGCTGTCAGTGAGTGGAAACTTAGGGGGTCTCCTCAGAGAAAACCACTGGGATTCCCCCACAGCCCGGGACCGTAGCTGATGTTCTGTGGTGGAGGGGAAGGGGAGAGGAAGGGGAAGAGAGGAGAACAACAGGACAGGACAATGAAGAGGAATTGTGGAGTTCCTCTGCCTTCACCGCTTTTAGATTTTGTCAGGAAAACAGAGTACATGACAATTGTCAACTTCGGTTCCATGCTAAAATTTTACACGTATTTTTATAAGGCAGTTAAATCATTAAGCAACTAGATTAATAAAAAATAGTGACACCAAAATTTACTATCGTTGTCAATAATTTCCAGAACATTTTGTCTCTAAGCTGATGCAAATAATCATAATTTACTGAATCCTGTATGTCGTCACTTTAAATCTTTCCAGACAACTTTAAATTGATGATGGAAACACTGAAGTTTTCCGTGGTTGATCTCAGCTGTGGAATTCTGAACCATGTGTTGGAGATGGAATATAGCAAAGCACACAGGGAATGAGGCCCCCAGAGCAGGGATTGTGCCCCTTCCATTCAGAGCCCATGGCTCAGTGTCCCGCGGGGCTAAACCCTTCCAAGTCTGCTGCATCTCCAGGGAATTAATGAACTGGCGAATAAAAGAGAAGGATGGCAGCTGATGGGAGTGCAGGAGATACACAGAGGTTTTTCCACATCGCTGTGTTAAATTTAGGTGACCAAACTTCGCCCTCTGATTTCTGCACTTGGAGCCTGGCTCTGTCTGCAGGAGTCTTTGGACGCGAGAGGCCACGTACAAATGTCACCTTTATCTGGGCTGGATGGGAGGTGGTATTTTTGGCAGCATTAGGTTTTTTTCTAGAATTTCTTTATGTCCCGGATTCCTCAGTATTTATTTTATAGTTCTGTGTCCCTGTCCTCTGGGAGCCTTGGTCTGAGAACTTTCTGCCGTGGTTTTGGTCGGTATTTGAATGAACATTCAGCTCCCTTTTCGTGTCAGGGAGTCACGTTTCCCCCTCCCAGGACTGAAGTTTGGGTTTCTTTACCCCTCTTTGGAGAACTTATTGTCTGACATTAATTCCCTGAGGCTACAGATGAACCACCCTGGCATATTTAAAGTCTAAAGTTTGAAAGCAAATGAGAAATGAAGGTGAAACGTGACACTATCTGAGAATAAAAATTATATTGATCATCTGGCAATATTTCAGGAGCTACATGGAATTTGTTCTCATCTCCTAGT
This sequence comes from Mystacornis crossleyi, assembly GCA_013400655.1. Classification (NCBI taxonomy): domain Eukaryota; kingdom Metazoa; phylum Chordata; class Aves; order Passeriformes; family Timaliidae; genus Mystacornis; species Mystacornis crossleyi. The sequence goes on from VYZQ01018559.1 coordinate 2,715, forward strand.
GACAATCAGTGAATCTCAGTTTTCTTTCCCAGGGAACGACTATAGGGAATTATTTGTTAATGCTAGATGGCTAAAATACCATAATACCAAATAATATCACATTATCATAATTTCAAACATACCAGTCTATTAAAAGTTGAACTTGATGATCTGCTACTCTGCAGTTCGATTTTGCAGAAGGAAAGTCACTGCTCCTCAGGATATTGACTCCTCAGAAATGACTGGACTTGGTTTTTCCTTGCTGAGTTCAGGCTTTAACCAGCAGCCCTCAGCCTTTGTTTCTCTACCAGGAAGACACTGCAGAATTCCCTCCGCTCAGCACCATGTGCCAACAAGCAGCCAGGCTTCAGAGTCTCCAGAAAAAGAAAGAAAAGCCCACACTTGGTGTGTCAGGAGGGCTGCAGGCCAGGGAACCACTTCACCCTCGATAAAAAGATGGAAAAGAAATAAACTCCGGCACCCGTGAGAATAACCAGGCATTTACACCTCAGTCTAAACAGTTTTGAAGAGCCNCCTCCATTCAGCTGAGGAAGGGGAATAAGAAAGTGGAAAAGGTCAGATGTCTGAAGTGATCTTCACCATGTGCTAACCTCTACATCACAAAAATTAATGGAATAACTGCAACCCCAAGAGCAAAAGGACAAAAGCTCTGTCTCCTTTGGGGTGCAAAGGGGTGTGTTCTTCTCACACAGAAATTGTGTCTGATTCTTCTCCCAGCTGCGTACGACACAACAAGGGGGAATAATTTTAAACTGAAAGATGAAGATTTAGATGGGCTATTAGGAAGAAATCCTTCCCTGGGAGGGTGGGGGGCCCTGGCACAGGGTGCCCAGAGTAGCTGTGGCTGGCCCAGCCCTGGCAGTGCCCAAGGCCAGGTTGGACACTGGGGCTTGGAGCAGCTTGGGATAGTGGGAGGTGTCCCTGCCCATGGCAGGGGTGGCACTGGATGAGCTTTAGAGGCCCTTCCAACCCCAACCATTCTGGGACTCTGTAATTCTGTGATAAGATTTATTTCCAACTCCCCAGTCTGTAGCTCAAGTTTGCTAAGACAATGGTTTTTACTTCCCTTGCTGGACCTGTTGCACCACATTCCAAACAGCTGCTCTTTCCACAGTGAGGAATGTTCCAGCAGAGAAACATCTGGGGGAACCATGGAGTGGTTCCATCCATGGGCAGGGATGCCTCCCACGAGACCAGGTGAGATTTGGGGTGCTGGAGAGCACAGCTTGAGAAATCAGTGCAGAGCTGGAATTCCTGATACAAACACATTTTCATCGAAAGCTGTTTGGAAAGTCAGAGGAATGCTCCCGCTCAGCACATCTCCAGTACCGAGGAACTCCCAATGCCAGGGAGCTCTTCTCCGAGAGCATGGGGAAAGTCCCACTGGAGAACTCTCCCAAGGATGCTTTTGGCCTCTGCTGGTGCCAGAGGGAGCTGCTCACTTCAGTGCCAGCTTTGTGAAACTCAAATCGGAATTATCTCTCTTTGCTGTTTCTTTCCTATGAAAGTTCCCAGTGGGACCCACTGGCTTTAACCACCAACACAAGCAGCCACTTTCCAGGGGCACCAATTATCACCTCATTCCACTGTTTTATGAGGCAAAACAAAGAATCTGAGGGGAGGAAAAAAAGCAGTTTATGAAGTTCACAACAATAAGTTTTAATATAATGTATTAGTTTCTCCTCATTAGGTTCTGGAGAGGACAGCGTGATCCAGGAATGTTTGGGCCAAAAGTTTCAATGTCACTGAAAGCCTAATCCTTAGAAAACATTGGAAGATGAACTTTGACTGTATAGAACTTTAAATAAAAATAGCATTTTTACTAATGTATTCTTCCCAAGTGCCTGCTTCTTCCTAGCATGTTTCCCATCCCAATACTGTTATTGCAGCTGGCAAATGACACTGCCAACGAGTCTTTATGTTCAATGTTATTTAACGTATTCCCATCAGAAAACTATTTTTACTGTACAATTTCAATATCTTCTTGAAGTGTCCTGCATGTAATGTTCATATTTTAATTTACATTTTTTTCCCATAGGATAAGTAAACAGAGATTCAAAAAACAATATTGAACCAATTTAGGTTCGTTTGCTGAGAGAAGGGATCTTATAGAATGGAAAATTGCTTTGTTTTACTGAAAATAAAAGGAAAAATGCAAGTTTTTTAGGCAGTTATCATGGAGATAATGGATACACCACCATCCTAATGGGACATTCGCATTTCATTTTATACTTTGGGGAAATAATGTGGTCAAAATCATTATAAATAGTCAGATGAAATGTTCTCAAAATCCTGTCCTGTTCATAGAATAACCACTTTGACAGGTACAGCCTTCAACCTGAGGGAAACACCAGCCTGGCCCAGGGCTCAAGACCATTTTATCTGGGGTTTGAGGAGCAGATATCAGTTCCACAGGTTTGCCAGGACAGATCTCATCACACCAAGATATACAGTCCCTTCCTGCTGTACTCTACTGTATAATAATAGTAATAATTAATACACATCCCCTGCTCCTTCTCTTGGACTGAGAAAATTTTTATTCACACACAACCAGTATAAAAATACTGTGACCTTTTTAACAATCTTCAAGCCAATAGTTTCTGCTGAATTGGAAAAATAATCTTCTGTGGCTACAGAAATAATGTTTGTGTTTTATCAGCGCTGTTCCCGCCAAAGTCTGGATTATCTGTTTCACATCCATTTAAACACAGGAAGGTTATAACGGGGCAGACAGCAATCTGGGCTTTATTGGCTGGGAAAACTGACCTCATAAATCTGATTTGATACATCTGTCCTTTGGGCTGTCTGCATGTATGCCCATGCATCCACTTGGCCGTGTGCCTGCTCAGTGGTGGATCAGCTTCTGTGGCTACTGCTCAGAGGATTTTCCATCTCCCTCTCCCTGCTAGGAAAATAAATACACTGAGGGAAGTGCAGAAGGGAAGATGTGTTTATGGGTGCTTGGAGGTGCTTAAGAGAGACGAGATATTCTTGGAGGAATGCTCAGGAGAACATTCAAACCACCCAGGGTGATGGTGATGCTCCATTTCTGGCAGCAGACAGGGAGGTTACTCCCACTGGCACAGGGTGCCCGCAGCAGCTGTGGCTGCCCCAGCGCTGGCAGTGCCCAAGGCCAGGTTGGATGGGGTTTGGAGCAACCTGGGACAGTGGAAGGTGTCCCTGCCCATGGCAGGGTGTAGGAACTGGATGGGCTTTAAAGTCCTTCCAACCCAACCCAGTCTGGGATTCTTCCCGATCCTGTGATTCCCTGTGAGGACACAGGAGAGTGGGAACGCAGCCCATCCTTACACAGGGCTGCAGCTCATCCTGCATCCCAAAGATCAACTCCCACATCAGCACCAAAAGCTTGTGCCTGCCACCCCAGCAGCACGTTCCAAACGTGCTCCTTCCACGGTGACGAATGTTCCGGCAGAGACACAGCTGGAGGAGCCATGGAATGGTTTGGGTCGGAAGGGACCTTAAAGCCCATCCCGCTGCATTTCCATCACCCCTCCCACATCAACACCAGAGCATTGCTGTCTGCCAGCCCAACCCAGCTCAAAATGCCCAATTTTCAACGAGATCGAGTTCTGAGTAGGGGCTGAGGGATCAGAACGGGCCCTGTTCCAGCAGTCATTCCAGGTGCATGGATGTGCTGAGCTGCCTCTCCTGCAGTGAAATGTTCCGGTTTGTTCATCACCAGAGACACGTGGGGGGTGTTGCTGTGCAGCCCGGGGCAGATCCCTCGCAGTGAGTTATCTGAAGGAAACCACCAACAATCCCTTTTCCCTCCCGTGTTCCAGCCATTCCAGGAGTTAGGACTCTCCATTCACACTTACACAGTTTTCCACCAGCAAACCAATCTAATATTGCCAGTGAGGAAAAGAGAAAGAATAAAAAAGAGTGTATTTTGCTCTTTATCTTTGTCTATTTAAATAAAGGTCCGGGTACCAATCATAGAATCGTTAAGGTTGTAAAAGATCATAATTGGCAGTTTTTGAAACAGCTCATACAAGGTCAAGAATGTCTTCCCCTGGTCTCAAGGACCTTGATGTAAAACTTCAGAAGTGCTGCCATTATGTTCTACCTAAAAAGTGAAATATATGATAGAAGTAGAAACAAATTAAAAATTAATTATTGTCATTTTGGAACATTTCCCTCCTGCCTTAGGTTTTCTTTTTTGATAGACCCACAGGTAATTTCAGGATTGATAAACATTTCTGTTCCAAAGGTCTGATTCAGTTGCTAGATGCAAGAACAGCAGCAAAATATATTTAAAAATATTTTAAAATTATAAATATGTGTAAACACTAAGCAGCCTGGCTTGGAATCTGTACTGATTTCTGCTTGTTCCAGGCTCTGTTGTTTAAGTTCATAGTGGGAGAGCAGAGGATTAAACCCCAGATTAGCCTCCATTCTCTGGGTGGATTTGGCAGTCCAGCTGTTTAGAAGGAAAGCGAAGAGGAATAGGCTCAGGCTATTGATCCAATTTTCTGCTCTGTGCTGAGAGGACACAGCAGCCTGAGCTGATTTTAGAACGACTCCACTTCCCAACAGTTCTTCTCGCAGCGCAGGATAAGATAAGGAGATCATGGGAACAGCAGCTGATGGACTAATCCACCCATTGATTTCTCCTCCCTGCTTACTCCCTGTGTTTTAATTGAATTTTGTGGTTCAGCGTTGCTTTCAGCCCGTGCTTTCCGAGTCAACCAGAGTACAAAGTAAAGCAATGGGAAAAATCAAATTCTTGAGTTTTGTCCAAATGGAATTGGACAAAAATAGACTCAAAGATTCTCATTGCAAATTGGACTCTGGAATGAAGGTTGTGTTGGGGGGTTTTTTTGTTGTTCTGGTTTGGGTTTTTCTCCTTTTCACTCAGCTCTTGCTTGCAACAAGGCCAATGTGAAAAGGAGAATGCTGGGAAAGAGACATTTTCTTGTTCCCAGCAAGCAGGTTAAAAAATTAAGGGAGCTGGAGGCTTTTGAAGAACTCACTTTTGACACAGAAGTCACAGAAGAAACTTAGCAGACGGGGACAAGTTGCTGTCAGTCACCTCTTACACAAATACTTCCTTTGCCAGCCGTGCTCCAGCTTGGTTTGCTGGCTCTCATCAATGCTCTAAGTGCTAATAATTTAAGTGCTGGACATCCAAAGGCATCACAATGTTGAACATAATTCTAAAAGAAAGGGAGTAATTTAAAAATAGAGGTGAAGAGTTCACTTCCACAGCAGCACCAGGCAGTCTTGCCATGCCCTGCCTTCCCCGTGCTTCAGACAAGTGACAGAGTTTTCCACCACCTTGAGAACAACTCCTGGATCCCTCCTTCTTTCTGCTTTACCTGGACAATGCCCTTAAGAATTGAGGAGATAACATTTACAAACACGGATGATGATTTGTTTGATCATTTACAGCCAAGATTATGGATGGTTATTTCAATATCTCCTTATTCCCCAGCATCCCAAGCAAACTGCAGGGAATGGATGCCCCTTCCTTGTTACCAGAGCCGTCTCAAAGCCCAAAGGTTCCAGTCCCAAAGGTCACTGTGCTGTGATCAAGTGGCAGAGGAACTGACAGGCCACGTGTAAACAGAAAATCCAGGATGGGAAAAAGAAAAGCACAAGCACAACACAGCTTTTCCTCCTGATCCCAATGTTGCAAAATGCCTCAGGTTCCACTAAAGAGCTGCAGGTATAAAATCAGGATTAGACCCAAAGAATAAGGGAGGCACTCTTGGAAAATCCTCTAAGTTCTCCTGGACTTCCAGAACTCCTGAGCAGTTGTTCTTCACAGGAAAACATAAAGTATATGTATGACCAGAGATTTCCAAGTGTGAGCTCTGCTCTTATTGTAGTAACACTTAAAATTCCCAGGTTAATTCCCAAGCAGAAATACTTTATGCATGTGACAGCTTGCATGTGGAATGACCCAGATTTTGGAGAGGCTTGTGGAGTGACAAATGCAACGTAAAATTGTCTTTGCTTTCCTGAAAAGAACAGTAAGGAGAGGACAACCCAAAATACCGACCGTCCCTTGCTGCATAATGAAGAAGAGTTTTAGGACATAACGTGGTTCTGTGCTTCCAGGGAATCCCAGCACAGCGAGGAGGAGCGTGNCCAGTCAGTCCTGGTTTGGCCTAAGTGGGGCTTTTCCTGCCGTTCATAACCTGGGCTCAAGGGGAGCTGGCCAAAACCTTGCCCTCTCCCCCTGCTTCCAGAACATTCTGTACTTCCCAGTCCTGAGGCAGTGCTGGAAGGTCATTAACCCACTGACTCCAGGCAGGAGCCACTGCAAATCCCACAGTGCCAATCCATCCCCTCCATCCGTGGGCTTCCATTCCTCAAGAGCACAGAGTGAGTTTTGTTTGCTACACGACTGCATTATATAAAGCTGCTGCTGGCAATATCAAAACATATTAAAAGTTTAACTAAGACAATGTGTTTGAGAAGAATTTGCTTTCTTTGGAGCTGGAATGTCCCCATAAAAAGGCATGATCTGTACGAGAGTGAGCCGTCCAATGATCTGCGAATGCTGCGTTGTGTCCTGGAGTAAACCCTGCTTTCCTCAAACCCAAATTGGTTTGGATTCCCTCTGTGCATGCAAAGAGCACTTTCAACTCATGCTGCAGCTGCATGTCCTAAACCTGCTTTTGGGGGGGTGGCTGATTTTCACAGGTGGACTTTCATGTCACAGTATTGCAGGTCTGGTGACAATGCCACAGAGGCTCTTCGGGACACCCCGGGAGGGAGGTGTGAAAGTGTCCCTGAAAAGCAAAGCTGTTCCTGTTTGCAAGGCTTGATCCACCACAACAGTTTGGCAAAAACCATAAAAGGCTATTTTCCTTACCCCAAAATTCTCCGTTTTCCTACAAGCCCATTGGAAACACTATTAATCCATTGGAAACACTATTAATCCATTGGAAACACTATTATTAATCCATTTGAAACACTGTTAATCCATTGGAAACACTATTAATCCATTGGAAACACTAATATTTATGCAGATCTGTGCAGTGGGTTCCTGCTGCTTCCTTGTGCCTCCTCCCCACCCCACCTGGCCTCCCATCACTTCATCTCATCTCTGTAGCATCCCACATCTCTGCTCCAGCCGTTCCACAGTTTCTCCTTAAATCTTTGTCTTTCCCAGTCTCCCCCACCTCCCTGTGGTCCCAGGTCAGCTCACAGGGCAAGGAAGTCCAGGATACATAAAAGTGAGTTGCTTGAGGCCTTCACTTCACTGTTAATAACTGAGGGGTTTTATTCTGCAGACTATTTACCCAGCAATCCAGAGGTGGAAATTGTGGTGAAGACGCGACAAAGTCGGTGATATTAAAATAAAAACCTGGTGTGTGAGTGTGACAGCCCTACCAGGGGTTCACTCCATGCCTAGTTTTCATCACAGCAAAACTGAAAAGCTTTGTTTTCATTCAGTTTTCGACTCAGAATAATTCTCACAGGGAGAACTTTGCCTTTTCCTGCAGAACAGCTGAACACACAGGCTCCCTCCCACACTGGCTCAGCCCAAAGGTAGTTCTGGCCTGGAATTCTGCCTCCAGCAGAGCCCAGAAGAAGTGTAGAAAACAAGTGTAAGAAACAGGGCAAGTGCAAAGCAATTCACTCGTGGAGGTGCCCTCCCAGTTTAATGCCTTTTTTAGTAGTAAAAACAAGTTGTAACATTGGTAGGGAGTCCCAGTGTTTTACACTTCCATTATCTCTGTTGTTATAAAATACAGCGCTCAGGTCCTGGAAGATGAGTATGACATTAAATACTTCTAGAGCTTTGCTTTAAATGTGATCGTTTGCTCTTCTTTTCAACCTTCCCCAAAGCCTCATTAAGATTATCAATAAAATAAGCAGATACTGGACAGAGAGATGATGAAGAGCAAGTCCATCCTTTGAATCTCTGGTGTCAGGGCAGGTCCCTTCAAAAGGGCACTATTTTTCCAGCTACTTTAAAATGTCTCACCCCCAACAGAATCGTAAAAGCCTGGAATGGTTTGGGCTGGAAGGGACCTTAAAACTCATCTCGTTCCACACCATCCACTAGACCAGGATGCTCCAAGCCCTGTCCAGCCTGGCCTTGGACAGTTCCGGGGATGGGTCAAATGCATCTCCCTCCAAGACTGATGTTAATTCTGTTTTCCGAATTTCATAGCAGCACTCCCTCCTACATCCCTGCTACCTGCCCGGGTAGTGCTGGGGGGATGACAGCTGAGTGCAGGAGCCACACTGAGGGAGAGAACACCTACAAATGCAAGGACAACATTCAGCTTTAAGATAACCCTGATATTCTGATCCTTGGTGAGAGAAAGGTGGTTTAGTTAGGGAAGACCACCCTAAAAAAGTGGGCTCCCTCCAAAAGAGACAGAACCAACTTCTCCGAGCCAGGTGAGAGGTGCTGGGTTGGCTGGACTTGTGTCCAGGCTGGGACAGGATCCACATGCCTGAAGAAAAACTGCAGCTGGGTCTGACCCCACTGCTGTGAGAGCAGAAAAGCTTTTTCAGTATCTGCAGAATTTAAACCACCAGGAAAACAAGGGGTCAGCCTCACAGAGCAATAGCACTGCTCTCTTCCACGAATAAAATCCAGTGCAGAAAAGAGACATTTCACACCAAACTGGTGTGAGTCTGGTGTCCAGGCCTGGGCTGTTTCTCTCGGTCAGGTTGAAGGAGCCTGCGTGTCCCCACAAAGGGGAGGCCTCTTCAAGCCCGTTCTCCTTCCTAATTAAAATAACATTTTGAAATTACAATTGGCCTGTGACAAGAACAAAGGACAGCACAGCAGCGGGAGTCATCAGCTTGCAGGGACTTGCAAACAGGCACCAACGAGCTGGAATACACTCCTCCAGAATGGAAAGGGTCTCTTCACGTGGAGAAGGGATTCCTTGGGTTTTTTAATGAGCATTTACTGCAACAGATGGCTTGATGCTGTGTACCTCAAAACGGTTTTATCTGGTATCATCCCTGCTTGCAAATGTATCAGGAAATATGTGAGGCTCAGAAATGACCCGCACAAACCTTGGGGCAGCCCTCTGCCCCCACCCACTGGGTCCATGTGCAGCTCCAGGCCCTGGAAGGGCACAGGGGAGTGAGAGGAGGCTCACAGGAGGGCGTGGAAAGAGAGTAAGGCGAGTGATGAAACAGCTGCCTGGTGAGACTGCGGCTCCTGGGGCTGGGGAGGGCAGTGGGGCCGGACACGGGGGAGGTTTACAAAGGTGGCGGCTGAGGCGGGGGTGGAAGTGCTGCTCAAGAACCCTGACACTGCCGAAACCTGGGGGGAATCACACGAGAGCAGCTCCGAACATGCACAAGCATTTTAGAGAGATGGTGGAGGACTTCTGGATATTGCTGCCAGAAAAGGTTTGGGAGCCAACAGTGCCTCAGGCAGACAAGTTCATGGACAACAGGTTCCTCCAGATATAACTGGAATTAGGGTAGGGGTGTGCCTTCCACATCCCTCCTGCAACGACTGTCAGTAAATCTTATCTCCAGCTGTCACTTTGGGGGACAAAGTGCATTTTTTATTCATTTAAATCTGCTGTAGTCACTAAACACTTTTTCTGTCCCTAAAGAAATAACAGTAGTAGTAACAATAATAAATAATAACGAATAATAACAAATAAAACAACAATAATAACGGCAATAACAACAACAACAACAATAATAATAATAATGATAATAATAATAATTTTAAAATCAAACCAAAACCCCAACCAACCCAGTCCATTTCCCACAGAACACAGACCCACAGAGCTCACGCTTCCAGGCATTGGTATGTAAAGAGTGAATAACAGTCCTGGTTTTAATTATTGCCCTGCAACAGTGCTAGGAACAGAGAGCCATGTTTTACAGCAATTCCTAAGTGTGCTCCTTCTTGGAAACACAGGGAAGGGCTGGCCAGGGAGAATCCTGCAGATGGGATTCTTTTTCAAAGTTGGAATTCAGCCTAAGGAAATTAAATCTTGAGTGACTGAGGGGCAATCTGGGGCTCTCCCCAAAGTGTGGCCTCTCTCATGTTCACTGATTTATGGTAAAGCACAGGTAGCTGGAAAACTTTTACAGGGCAGAAATGTTTGGAGAAATTGGCTGATTTATGGTAAAGCCTGTCCTGGTAGCAGAGCATTGACAAATCCTGAACTTTAAAGCAGCCAGGTAATTCCTGTTATCACAGAGTAATTGCTAACTCTGCCAAATTACCTTTTTTACCTCAATTCCACGGCTTGGTGACATTTTGCTGGTTAATATTTCCGTGTCCTTCCCACAAATATTCTCTTAAAAACTTCCAGCAAAACCAGTGCCTGAGAAGGAAGGTTTAAGCAGAGTGTTTATAGAAAAAGACCATGTTCAGACCAAAGAGCAGGAAAAGGCGTTTAATGAAAAGCCTAATTTTACCCTTAAAAAATTATATACCAGCAACTCAAATGCCAAAGTGTTTGTTCCATCCCCTCCACAAGATTTAAGCAACAAAGCAACATTCCCTGAGAGCACCAAGTTCTCTCGTGGGGTCCGTTCTACAGCAGGAGGTCAGAGGGCACCCTGGAGTCTTTTGGGGCACTCTGAAAAAAGCAGATACTTCTGTGGCAGAATCTGTGGCCCAGTGCCCACGGTTCCTGTGGTGCTGCATACACAAATCTGCTGTTCAGGGCCACGGGACAGCCCTGGAGGGCAACCTGGTCCCACAGCTGTGGCGCCAGTGCTGCAGCACATGAGGATTCAGACCTGAAAGGAGGAAGAGTTGTGCTATGATCCTGTGTCGTTTGCCCACTAACAGGGCAAAAAGGATCAGGTTTTAATGCTCATCCCCTGCAGATAGAAAATCCCTTAAGCGGCTGCCAACTGCCAGAGGTCATGAGCAAAGCAGGGTCCTACAGGCAAATTACTGTCATTGTGTCAGCGTGGGCTGTGACGGGGCCAGGCTCGGACAGAGCTCCTGCCAGAGTGGGATGGGGGAGCAAGGAGGGAAAGCACGAGGCCCATTTCATCGGTCAGAGCAGGGAGGAGTCACTCCAGGCCAGAGCTGGTGCTCCGCTCTGCTCCCAAATCCTTTGCAGCCGGGAGAGGAGCGAGGCTGAAGGCAGGGATTCCCAGGGCATCCCGAATAATGGTCCCGCTGTGCGGTGCAGGCACGTGCAGAGCTCCCCCAGAACGGCCCCATTCCATGCTGACCCTGGGGGAGTGAGTCCTTGAGCTGCTGAGCTCCACTGACAGCGCTGGCACCCCCCCAAAAAGGATCCCCTTGTCAGACTGTGGGTGTTTGAAAGATTAATGCTGGCACGGGGTTGGCAGTGCAGAACCAGGCAAAAATACCCATCCCCAGCAGCGGGGAGGGATGTTTTCTACTGGCTCTCTGAATGCCTCTGTCAAGGAGATGAATGTGAAAGGTGCAGCAGAGCAGGTGTTCCCCTCCTAAAAATCCATCAGAGCGGCTTCTGTCCAAGGAGAGAGACCTCAAACAAACTCCACCATCAGCAAACTCTGACAAAAAACTGTTTCAAAGGAGAATTCAGACTTCAACCCAAGTCTGGCTCAGCCAAGCGCAAAAAGATCAATCCTGGGAAAAAACTTTGCAGCTACTAAGCAGAATTTCTTAAAAATCTTTATCCTCTCACAGAAGAACATGGAATAAACATCTGAGTGCTGATTCTCAAAATCTAGAGTTCCCGTAATTTTTTAAATAGAGTATACGCTCTCATTCTCTGCCAACGAATAGCTGAGCATTAACCATAGAATCATATAATGGGTTTGGGTTGGAAAGGGCCTCAAATCCCCTCCCATTCCACCCCTGCCATGGGCAGGGACACTTTCCACTATCCCAGGTTGCTCCAAGTCCCATCCAACCTGGCCTGGGACGCTGCCAGGGATCCAGGGGCAGCCACAGCTTCTCTGGGCACCCTGTGCCAATGCCTCCCCTCCCAGAGAGAGAAGAATTTCACCCCAACATCTAATCTAAACCTACTCTCTTTCAGTTTAAAGCCATTAATAAAAATAGATACTAAATAGAGAATGCATTGCATGCAAGCCTGTGCATTCCAGAACAAAACTGTAGTGGTTGTTATCTCTTCAAACAACTGTCAGGCCAAATCTGTGCTGAGTCTGAAGCAGAATGTGAAGTTTTTCTCAGAGCTCTTTCTATATGTCACTGCCACTACAATTACATCCTGTCTGTAGCAGCACTTGAACCATCACCAGACATTTTGCTTTTAGTCAGCTCAGGCTTTTGAGGTGTTTTCATTTAGAGTCAAAGGGTTTCTTTCTCCTGTGCGCTACAGAACCCGGCGAAAGAGAAAGAAAGGATTAGTGCAAATCACTTCAGCAATCCAGCACAGATGAGCGGCTGTCTCCCCGCCCGGTTTGGATTGCAGGCTGTTGGAATTGCATCGCGCTCCCATTGATTTTCCGACGCGCCCAAGCGCGCTCCCTATGTGGTATCGACTCAGCTGTGAAGCCATGAGGCAGAGACAGTTAAGAAAATATTTACAGGAGACTGAGTCCTACAGTAAATCAGTAATGAACTTGTTTGTCTGACCCATTTATTCATGACCCATAAGTGAGCTTCTGCTTTTTTCTGGAAACGTCTCCCCCCCACACACCCCCACGGTGATGCTGCACAAATCAACAAAGGCAAAACAAGCCCTCAATTCCTCTATCAACTTTTTCATTTTCTGTAATGAATACAAGAAGAGAATTTGCATTGTGATCGTTCTTTCCAATCTCTTGATTAACTTCTACTTAGCCAGACATGGCTGAGTTTCCTCCAGCTGAGTCGTGGAAGTTTAATATCTCCTATGGAGCCAGGCTGGGAGAGCTGGGGGGGCTCACCTGGACAGGAGAAGGCTCCAGGCGGACCTGAGAACCCCTTGCAGGGCCTGAAGGGGCTCCAGGAGAGCTGGAGAGGGACTGGGGACAAGGGACGGAGGGACAGGACACAGGGAATGGCTTCCACTGCCAGAGGGCAGGGACAGATGGGACATTGGGATGGAATTGTTCCCTGTGAGGGTGGGCAGGCCCTGGCACAGGGTGCCCAGAGCAGCTGTGGCTGCCCCTGGATCCCTGGCAGTGCCCAAGGCCAGGCTGGACACTGGGGCTTGGAGCAGCCTGGGACAGTGGGAGGTGTCCCTGCCCATGGTAAGGGTGGGACTGGATGAGCTTTGAGGTCCCTTCCCACCCAAACCAGTCTGGGATTCTGTGATCTCTTTCCATTCACTTCAGCCCTGGGAACAGCGCTCAGACAAGTTTACACAAGTTAACAACGTTCTGCTTCCTGCAAATTTAAAAGTGTAAAAGATAAATATTCTTTTAGGTAAAACAGACACCA
>VYZQ01018560.1:31769-65061 GCA_013400655.1 Mystacornis crossleyi
AATTTCAAGACAGACTGAAAATACCCAAAAGGCATGTTGGTGGTACCAATCACTTTCTACCAAAAAAACCAGCAAAAAACAGCACATACATATGTTCAATTAATTTTACACTTGTCCAGTGTAAAATCCGAAAGTAGGATTTCTCAACCTGACAGAGAATGCGTGTTTAAAACCACTTCACAGTACTTTTGGCACTAGCAGTTTGGGGGTGGGTGGGAAATCCACTCAGTACTGATCACTTCTACCCCATTGTGTTACACTGCACCAGCCAAGCTTGGCACGTCACTCAGCGGTAAACTGGATCAAGGAATTCACCCATCTGCAAAGTAACCTGGAAAACGATGTTGTTTTTCAAGTGTATCAGTTCCTCTGCCAGGTCTCAGCATGCTCCAAACACACAGCAGCAAAACAGGGAAAGGCTGAGAGTGGGGTGAGGAAATGGGCAACCAACAAGGAACAAAGGCCAATGGACCACAAGCCACAGCGGTGTCACACAGACTCATTCACATGGGTTGATATGAACCTCCTTTACCAAGCCAAATCACAGATGCAACTTTCTTTTAAAAGGAAGGAAATCTCACAAGTAACCCTGACCCAACACTCACTAAATCAATGTTCAGTAGGCACCTTGCCATTGGCTTCAAAAAGAGCTGAATCCACATGCATTCAGGACCATGCTGAAAGCTGCAGACAACAAATATCCTACCAGTGGAAAGCAATCTGGAAAGCATGTGGGAAAAATAGAAGAGAAAGGGAAATTAACTTTTCTAACACCTTCAAGTCTGTGAAGTGACCTTTGGGAATTACCTCCAAATTTCATCTACTGAGTGACAAGTAGGCTAAACTCAAATAAGCAAAGACCTGTAAGATGCCGAGGCGTTTGTATTGAAGGCCTTTGCTTCTCACCCTCCTCTGTAACACATCATCATGGAAATACTCCAGGAAAGTTTCAATGACTGAAGGAAATAACAGAGACTATCATTTTGCTACTGCATTGGGGGACTTTTTTTTTGCAGCTATTACCTGTCTCCTTGTGTCACACACGCCTTAGTTCCCCTTCAGCAGATACCCAGAACTATGAAATGCTTCTCTGAATGCTGAAATTCAGGGCACGGAAGAAAACAGTATTGGAATGCTTTTAAATAATTGCAGCTACAGAGGACACACACTGGCATATGCATGGGCCTTGTACCCTGCATGCATAAAACTAAAGGAAAAATACGGGCTTCTGCGATATAAATAAAACAGATGACTTTAATAAAAAATTTGAGTTCAAATCTGTCCAGCATGCTACCACTAAGCAAACATCAGGAGGTACTCAAACAAAGAATGATTTTCTGACAATTAAGCAAGAACAATAGCAAATATTCCATTTGCAATTAAGAATCTGGGTTTTGTTTTCACAGAAACAGTGGGGATTTCTTCAATAGTGACTTCAATTAACTTCTGCTCCCCACCACTGACAAAATGTTTAATGGGCCCAAAACCAGGGCTGCTTTTCCCGAACAATTTCAGACTGAAAAAACAGCTTATTACATCTACTCTAAAAATGTTTCAGTTACGTTTATTACACTTGCTTACTGTACTGCAGGCATTCCCAAAGAGCTAAAAACCAAAAACCAAACCACAACACAGATGAATAAAACCCAGTAAAACCACAGTCAGTAGCCTCCGAAAAAACCAAAACCCCTTAAACATTAAAAAAAAATCCTAAAATTAATAGGTCTGTTTTATGGTTGCCACAAGCCAACCTGCTGATTCAGGGCAATGTCACCAACAGTATTCTTATCTGTAAAGGGTAAGAATCAATTGTTTGACAGAAACAAAGGAGAGCTCAACAGGAAATCAACCAGCTTGGGACAGATGGTCACTGAATCAAGTTTCACCCCTCCCCTCTCCAAAAATAGGCTTAAGAGGCATTTTCTGTTACCAAGCAACAGCCCAAAGGAAGGCATAAATCTTTTCCTACGTGTTACTCCCCTCCTCCCCGACACACATACATTTCAATCTACTAGGGCGGTATGTTTGTGGGTTTGTTTATTTTCCACATAACAGGTAGGAGGGTTTATTCAGCGCAATGACGCCTTTCTGCATGCCCACTAGCCATGTTTCCTTTTTTTTAAGGCAAGAAGGAGGTTAACTGTACCCATGCTATGAGAACTACCATGAAGATGGGTTATAAGCCAGGATCCAATGTTAGTTAGTAACCCCTCCTTGTTCGGCCAAGGTGACCTGAGAAATTACTCCC
Source organism: Mystacornis crossleyi (assembly GCA_013400655.1). Taxonomy (NCBI): domain Eukaryota; kingdom Metazoa; phylum Chordata; class Aves; order Passeriformes; family Timaliidae; genus Mystacornis; species Mystacornis crossleyi. The sequence goes on from VYZQ01018560.1 coordinate 34,018, forward strand.
TTAAGAGGGGAGTTCCTGATGACTATTTTGTATAAAACCAAGATGACACCATGACAAAAGGTCACCACCTTTTATTTTTAAACTCATCATAAAACCCTGTATCTGCTTTAACCCATAAAAATCCATAAAATTTAATTCCCCAAAAAAAGCACCGTGCTATCTTTAATATAACACACAGACCAGCAGACTTTTAAACCCTTTGAATTTTAGGAGCATTAATCCTCTAGTACATCAAACACTCTAAGTGAGAATTGTGGTACGGGATGAGTAGGAAAGGATAATCAACACTTACTATTCTGGTGAGCCAGGGGAGGAAAGAAGGGCTGGAGCAGGGGGGTAGAATGGAGGGGAGAAAGAGACCCGAAGAGGCTGTTTGCAGAGATCAGGGAGGAGGGGGAGGGGAGCAGAGCCCGGGGGTGAAGGACAGCGCCTCTGAAATTCAGATTAGCATCCAGGGAACAAACCGGTTTGTTTGACCTCCCTATCATACAAACCGGGAACAGACCGGCAGCCAGCAAAAAGAGATGGGAGTTAAATTTAGCCACACAAAGAGTAATCTGCAATAAATTAGAAAAAAAAAAAAAGGTTTACTATTGCACCCCTCAGAAAAATTAATTAAATGGGGAAGAAAAAGTCTCACTGCGGCAACAAACTGGGTAATCATCCTTTAAAAGCACAGAGCCTGGATTATCGCTGACACATACTTAAGACTACTAAAACATATGGCCAATAAAAAAAAAAAAAGAGGGGGAATGGGGGGAGGGGAAAGGTTGTGACAGCATGTGGTCTGCAAGAGCTTTATTTACTCCCTCCTCAACTACTGCTTGCTTTAGCCAGCTGAAGACCTTCTGCAAGACACAGCCTATTTTCACTGGGTATTTCATGTACTCCTTTGACACCAGTGCAGATACTGCACATCTCTATGGTGGGTAAACAGAGCCCTGGCCATGGGCTGCCTTCACTGACCAAGGGCCTTGGACTTTCGAATCCATTTCACCACAAAGTCATCTTGGTGGAGACGCTGCCCCGCACATGACAAATAGTTTTCACAGGGAAACCAGAGACTGTGATGTCTAGATTCAATTAATTAAAATTAAGTTAACTGAAACGAAACAGAACACAAAAAAGCCAAATAGCTGCTTGTATGTATGCCAAGAACATAATTTGTTCTTCGAGGTCTAAAGCTTTCTGACAGAAGCATGAAGCTTAGCAGCCCAAGAACCTGACCAAGAGACGAACTAAGGGCCCTCTAGGCTCAGCCATAGAAGACCTTAACAGCAAATCACTACTGTCACATAGTGCTTTAAAACTCCCAGGCCAACAACCACCCTTGGTTTAGAGAGAGGGAAACTGAACCATGTAGAAACCACGTGCCCTCTCTCAGTGGCAGAATTCGAAAATACAACCAGATCTTCTGCAGACCCAAGTCCACATTGTAATATCACCCTGAGCATGCATGTGAAAGCAAGCAAGTTATTTATGTAAATTCACGGCCAATATCGACATTTTTACAGCTGTTTTTCCTGGCTTCCCCACAGCTTAGCAAGAGACCTGTAGACTAAGTCCAATTCCTTACCGAAATTAGTCTCTCCAATCAGGCAGGCAGTGATAGTCATCCCAGGGTTATTCAGGAATGGATATACTCATTTTTCTAACACATTTAGAATGTGGCTAAATAAGACATGAAACTAAAACTCTTCTCTAATGCATGTTAGCAATTTCTCTATAAATATTAAATTAATTATGGACTGCAAGGGTTTTGTTTCTTTTGTACATCAGTGTAAATGGCGCAAAATATACCAAGGCAGCAAAAGCCCCATACTCTTTACCTGCTTATACACAGACCATCATCTGGGAGAAAAATATACACTGTAGCTTTGCATAAGTATGTATTACAGTTCTAAAAGAGGTGTTTTCTCTTACATTTGAATATACATCCTTTACACCACTCTGCCATGGTAAGAGAGAGAGAACCACCCGAGACAGGAAAGAAAGGTTGTTTCCTTTTTCCCTCTTAAGTAAACCATCATGATTTTTCTTCAGTGACCAAAGAAATTTCCATATTCCTTGGCCAAAGTGGTATCTCCAGACACACTGCATGGTTTTTTGGCTGAAATGTAAAAGGACGCAAGTTTACCTCAAAACTCTGTCAATAATTCTATGATTGTATGAAATGAGATCTGAGGAGACTGCATTCCAGTATCTTTTTCTTAGAAAAATTCCAACGGATTTTCTTTAGATTCTCCATTTCTCAAACTGCTAGTTTAGAACCGTAGGTCTTCTAACACAGTCTATTATAATAATTAGTTTAACTTGACTCTTTACCTTGAACTAAACCATTCAACAGCAGAATAAAGCTTGTATCCCTGAATGATCCAAACAACTCCCCGTATTTTTTTGCCATAGAACATAATAGCAATAGGCAGCGTTCAAATCGTAAGAACATTCCTCGGTCTTATTAAAATCATAATAGCACTTCTCTTCATTAAAGGATGGGCAGAAGAATAGAATGGTAAAGAACGGTGATCATCAGTTAAAAGCTCTGTTAAGTAGAAATAAGTTTGTCCATAGAAACAAGAGAAGCAATTACAAAAGGGATAACCTACAGGGATAGGTAAGCCGCTAAAGACTGCAAGTAGATAACTGCAAGCCTCATTTCCAAAACAAAGAAAATCAGAACCTGAATATTATCCTTCATGTGGCTATATGGTGGCATTGCATTTAACTGTTTACTCCCCAGTTTGACATCAACCCATGTTAAAAGGGGGCGTTTCTCTTAAAACATTTTTCTGTTTATATATTTAGCTTGGGGCTATTTTTCCTGGCACACACAAAGACAGAATGGGCCCAATATGCACCACTGCGTTCTCTTATCTCCGTACACTAGCTGAAAGGAATACAGTTTATGTAATTTATTCCAGATCAGAAAGGCAGTGTGACAACACAGAGAATACATTTTCAACAAGCACTTCTTAATGAGAAATTTATCAGTCTCTCTCAGCATGTACTGCACTTTGGAACAGGGAGGACAGAATTGTTTTAATGAATGCATCCTGAGGCCAGCCTCCTTCCAGGCAAATGGCCTCAAAATACGCTTGCTTCTGTCTTTGGGGCAAAGGATTAGTTATGAATCATAAAACAGTTCTGCTTTCTGGCTCTTGTTAACTTGCAAGTCAACTTCTTCCTGAGATGGAACTTTTCAAAGAAAATTCAATCTGCAGTTGCAGGTTCCTAGTTCTTTCCCCCCTTGCTGTGTTTTTTTACAAAACCTCCATCTCCCACGGTTTATTCAGCTAATCATTTGGAGTAGGAAAAGGTATGTTATCATCCAGTCTCCATTCCTCTTTTCATAATTGTACAAAAAAAAAAGCTCAACCCCCTTCTTTCCACACTTGGCTGGTTTTCCTTTACATATGGCAACTAGGGAGAAACTGCAACCCACCTAACGAATCATCACATAAGAATCAGTATGTCCAGAAAAATGAAACATACAGACACACATACAACTCAGCAGAAAGATGCTGGAGGGCATGTCATTGAAAACTGCAGTTCCCAAATCTCACTAATTAACAAAATGAGAAGTGATTAACTGAAAAAACAAATATCTCCTTCTCATGCATGCTTTATTTTAGTCCTGAATAAGGTTTAAAATTAATAGTACTGGGCTTATTTCAAGTTTCTTTAGAGTAAAAAACTCAATTATGAACATGAATCTAGACAGACTGATTTAAGACAATGCAACAATGTCAACCCATCAGGTATTATTACACTTTGATGCTCAATCTTCCATCCCAGACAGCCTAAACAATCTCTTAGGGAGTCACTCAAGCTTTGCAGCCTTCCTATTAACACATGCCCAGCGATGCCTCAATCACCAGGCCACTTCTGGTGCCATCCACCGACGTGACAAGACCAGCAGAGAGCTGCCAGTAGCAGAACTCACGGAGTCTCTGTCGATGCGTGTGACTGGGTATGCAACCAGCATACATTCCTTATGATATACAGAAAGCACATCTAGCATGTAACAGAAAAATGGCCAGAAAGAACAAAGTGGAAAGCAGGTCACCAAAACAGTTCAGGCTGCCAGTAGCCTGTTCCTTGAGTATCTTTGCAAAGCCCTTGGGCCAGATGAATTGTTTCAGGAAGCTCTATCTTACCAGTAGGTAATACTGCCAAGTCTTATGGGTTTTGTACTACCCCACTTTGCAACCAACAGCAGAATCATTCAGGTTGGAAGGGATGTCTGAAGGTCAACCAGTCCAAACTCACACTCTTGGCAGGGCCACATTGGAAATCCCATTAAAAAAACACATATTATGAAGTATTTTGGTTCATGGCTGATCTGCATTGATAGTTTTGACTTATCCTGTCAAATCTAACTGTGAGGTTCTCAGTGAGTCTCAGCTAGACTACAATATATCAAGCACTGAAGGTCCATTTCTTAAAAATAAAAAGCCCAAGGCACAAAACAGCTTTTGTCAAAGGAAATTAGATGTTTTATTGATGCAAATACTTCATCTGTTTCCCAACATGCAGTTTTTGCAATTTGGACAAACTGCTAGTGACCTACAGAGTGCAAAGATCCAGTTTTGCCAAGGTTATACACTGAGGTTAATGCTGTACTTGTTTATATAGTGAATCAGAATAGAGAACACAAGCTTAAAATATCAGTATCATCTGACATAAGAAGTATCAAAACTATGCAGCATCTGTTGCATTCCTCTCTCTTTTTCAGCCCTAAATCCTTGAACTGCATGTTACTGAATTTAAAGTTGAGCCCATTTTCACAGGAAGAGTCCATTAAAAAGCATCTGGAAGAACACTGTCTTTTACTGAAACTAAGTCCCAGATCCAATACTCATTTATTACACAGCTGGGACAGCATCCTTTAAACACGGTAATCAAAAGCAAACATGTTTTTCTGCTTTCAAACAGACATCAAAGCAACCATGTTAGGAGGAATTTTCAACTGTTCTGAATCTACAGGTTATACAGATCTGCCTTTTCCAGCAGGAGTGACTCTGGCAATACACAAGCAACTTCACAAGTTCAACTCGGCAGTTAATCTGTCTGGCTTTAGCACATAATCAGAAATGGATTTACTACAGTGACAGCAAATGGAGCTGAAAACCTACACTGCACTGTGCAGGAGAGTGCTTAACTCCTATTGCAAGCACAGCCTCCCTCTTTCTACACCAAATCCACATGACAACTGGAATCACCCCAAAGCCAAGCTTGACAGAAAGCCAGTCAGCTGTGCTGCAGATGAAAATTGAGCATCTGTCTGCACAGACATCAGACACAAGACTTCCCTCACTAAAACACCCAAACTGGACAGTCAACAAGCAACACTGTTCATTATGATAGCTGAGAACAGCCAGAAGAATCCTTTTTTTCCCCCTTCATTCTCAGGCTTTTCTGCCACAAGGTCACATCTGCTGTTTAAAATTAAATTGAGGGTTTTTTTGTGGTGGCGGCCTTTGTTTGAGAGCTTCCAAGGCATACTGTTTTGAATAACATTACTAGTGGCACATCTACTACCCACTAAGAACTTCTGGTCTGCAAAGGCGAACACAAAAAACCAGTACAAATCATCTCAGCCAATCAGTCATTAAAGAGTCCTTTAAAGACCCACTAATATATTGGACCAGTATGATATTAAGATCTCAGCATTTCTAATTCATGTCCTTTTCTCTTTCGTATATGTATATATATGTACATGCACAAACATACACACTATCCTCTCGAGCTCTGAGTACTTTGGAGGAGGTAACTGCCTATGTATTTTCCATGTAGCACCCAAAACACTGTCAGACATACAGTGAGAAAGAAGAAGATTACTAAATTAATGCAGCAAAACAAAACAAAAAATCTGTATGTTTAGATGCCCTGTCATTTCATAGTTCTTGACACAAAAGTTTGTGACGGCTAATGTTTTAATCCTTGTGCCCTTGAAATCCAGCTCACATTCCACATCTGCTATAATCACGATTGTTATTTCACCTTCTTCCTCCAAGTCCACAGTCTGGCAGGCAAGCTGTCTTCATCCTGCTCAAAAGGCTTGGAGATTGAGTGCTGACTCTCCTACTGGAAAAAAAAAATAGCAGGCACTAACTGTCAAAATTTGCTGAAACTGCTGCAAAGGGGACTGTGAGGATACGCATATTTTTCACTCTCAACTTCTGCTTTAAATATCCCATCGATAGTTCTGTGTGCCTCTATTGGAGGCATTAAAGTGTTCTTGGGTGGCTTTGCCTTTCCCACCCTTCTCCTCTAGGTTTTCTTCAAAATTGCTTCTCTGTGGGGTGGTACTAATCACTTGGCTAATCCATCTAATTTCTTATTGTTCTCACAACCAGAAATTTCCCTCTAAGAGGTTAAGATTCAAAAGAGTAACAACAGTATCTTAACATCTCATCTATATAAATTAATTTTTGAAAGCATTTTTTACAAGAATAGGACCACCACATTCTTATATGTCACATACAACATGACGGACAGGAAGCTGTTTCCCTCTTCTTGATTCAGTGCATTGTAGTTGTAAAAATCAAGACCTATTTCCCAGTCTTCCCAAAGGAGTCACCTAATTGCACTAAGAATTTGATTCTGTATAAGTGATTTAAAGAAATTACAAGATTAGGCTTCCCTTATGAAACAGCTGTTCTCAATACGGACTGGAAAGTATAAAAGAGCAGGAGAATAAAGCCACCTAATGTTCCAAAGCAACAGAGAGTTTGGGAGATTTCCTGAGAAGCCACAGGAAAATGGTCAGTGAGGCAGGAACAAAAGCAGTAAAAGTAGATGGCTCGTTCTCCTGAATGGCAAAACTGAGATGCAATCGTACACTGTGAAACACATTATCACCAAGGAGAAAGTCAGTAGAGAATTAAGAGCAGTCAAGTACTGTGCCAGCAGTAAAAGGACACAGGGCTCGGGACAGGGAAGAGAGCACTTGGCTCTCTGCAAAGCCCAAATCAAGCCATCAAGACAAAGTTTTGTCACATACGCTCTTCACTCTGAGACATCAGTAGCATGGGTAGGCAACAGTACTATCTATAAAACTTTGCTGTGAACATCCCTATTTGACCAGTGATTCCAGTGTAAAGAGGATTCCTTACAGCAGCAGAAGCAGTTGAGCTCAGCTATTTGCATGTGCTGTTCCCTACCACTACACCGTCTCTTTGAAGTGGCTGTGATGGAGAAAGAGCTTGGATCTCACTAAGCCCAGAATGCTGTGCCACACTTCACTTTTTTAATAAGTGATCATTTCCTCTTTACTAGGAAGACTGTGGAGGATCAGGCACACAGCAATTCCCAAACACTCTCCTAATTACTCAATTACTCCTGAGTGATAACACAACAAGGGACCATACAACTCAGAGGATACAGTCTCCCCAAGCACTGGCATTACAACTGCATATTAACCACCTCTATCTTTTAAAAGACAGCTGCAAATAAAGCGGGGATGGCATAAGGGATTTCTACCTAATTAAAAGCATAATTTAACTATCAAACTCCCAGAAAGTTTGACCTTATGCTGACAGACCTGAGAGTCTATAAGAAAGCAAATTTCCAAAAGTTGGAGTTAGCATTATAAAAGAAAAGGCGTGGGGAGGGACAAATCCTAATATCTCTCAAATATGCAGAATGCTAAGGGTCAAATGTTTCATATGCACATTAATACTTCTTTATGAAGCCAAATTTAAATTTAGTATGGCTCTAGAGAGAAACAGCAGCATAAACGGAACCTTTCAAAAAAGGCTACTGATTTCTCTGAAATGTTGGTATTATACACTCCATTCAACAGAGAAATCGGTGCTGCAGAGGGAGGTGCAGCAGAATTTGGTGCAAAAGGACGGGAGTACTGGGAAAATGTTCTGCAGCTTAAAATAGTCAGCCATCTAACTAAACTTCACACTGTAGGTTCTAGGGAAATACCACTTTTGGTGAGACACACAGATGAATCTTCATTTTGAAAAGGAAGACAATTAATAGAGTGTATTTCAGACCACAGTTACATTCAGTAACTAACTTCTTCACATGCCTCAAAGTGCTCTGATCAGATCACACCAAGGGTCTTGAAAAGAGCTAATTACAGACAGTGATGGAGATAGGAGACAGAGAATAAGAGGATCTCTGCACAGCATTTCATACAACTAGTCACTCCAGGCTTGGTCATGGAACCAGTACAACAGATGTCTGGTAATCTCTTAAGTAACAGTATCTTAGGTCTGCCCACACTGTTTTCTGTTCAGAGCTCCAGCAGTTTGAAAAGCTACCTCAAAATAACCTCTCCAAAACCTTACATGAGAAATATTAATTAAAGGTTTTTATCATATCTTGTCATACTGACTCAGGCTACTCCCTACCTTCTTACTCTTCTGGTGATTTTGTGTCACACATATAGTTCTTCCTATCGTTCATATTTTATGAACATTTTATTAGTTAGTGTAGTGTAACTGCTAAAAAAAATTAAATGCAAATATACTGTCAACTGCTTTGGTTAATGATGCAAGATTTTCAGGTCAAGTGTATGGAGGTTTGTTATTAAACATTTGTGGCACCATGGAACTTAAAATGCTAACTCAGTGAGAATTACATTAAATACACTTCAATGAAAGGAGTAATTTACACAATTCTCTATGGCCTCTATGGTCTCTCATGTCCCAAAAGAATTTCACAGAAGTTGTGACATTACTGTTTGACAGAATAAGACAACAGAGCTTCAGGAGTCATCCAAACCAAACCTAGTAACATTTTAGAATCACAGAATCATAAAATAATTTAGGTCAAAAGAGACCTATAAGATCGTTGAGTCCACCCATTAACCCAGCACTGCCAAGTTCACCACTAAACCATGTCTGTAAGTGCCATGTCTACACTTCTTTTAAATACCTCCACAGCTAGTGATTAAACAGCTTCCCTGGGCAGCCTGTTACAATGCTTGACAAATATTTCCATGCAGAAATTTTTCCCAGTATCCAATCTAAACCTCCCCTGGTGGAAGCTGAGGCCATTTCCTCTCGTCCTATCACTTGTTACCTGATAGAAGAGATCAACCCCCATCTAGCAAGGTGGTCCACCTTGAGCCTCCTTTTCTCCAGGCAATCCTGCCTCCTTCAGCCGCTCCTCATAGGACTTGTGTTTGAGACCCTTCACCAGCTCTGTTGCCCTTCTCTGGCCACGCTCCAGCACCTCAACGTTCTTCTTGTAATGCGGGGCCCAAAACAGAACACAGGATTAAAGTGCAGCCTCAGCCGGTGCTGAGTACAGAGGGACAATTGCTGCTCTGGTCCTGCTGGCCACACTATATGATACACGCCAGGGTGCCACTGGCCTTCTTGGCCACCTGGCTCATGTTTAGCTGGCTGTCAACCAATACCCCCGGGTCCTTTTCCCTCCGGTAGATTTCCAGCCACTCTTCCCAAGGCCGTAGCATTGCATAGGGTTATTGTGACCCAAGAGCCGTACTTGGCACTTTGCCTCATTAAACCTCATACAGTTGGCCTTGGCCCATCGATCCAGCCTGTAATGTCTGTAAGAACTCCATACTTCTGTTTGATACTTCCAAGCCAACAACAACAGTGTACAAAATATGCCTGTCCCCATTGTGAATAAACACTGTTCCAAATTTCCGTCATCTACAAGTTCCTCCAAGAGATATCCTGTGTTCTTTTACTTCTGGATTATAAAAACAACAATGATTCTGTTTAATTATTAAGAGCCTTATGCTACTGGATAGTTCACCAATACGTGCACCTTCAAAGAACGGCTACTTGGTTTTGGGTCCTCCTCACTACCTACAAATTCAAATCCATTAACAGGGGCTATATCAGCTTGCTCAGAGTTGCAGAAAAGCTTTTGCAATGACTCACTGAAACTTTATTCACTAGTTCTCTCCTTATTATATGAGGGTATTTTCAGCTTTCTTAGAAACAAGATGCGTTTGGGGTATACAAGAAATAAAATTGGTCCATGAATGTATCTCCACAGAGAATACAGCATGAAACAAAATGAACAGGTCTGGAATGTTTGAAAAATAAAACCTGAAACTACATTAAGCAAAAGCATTTTGAACACATATTTTTACAAGCAATACTTTTCTCAACATATTAAGGAAAGTAATGACAAGACAGGGATTTGAGGGAAGTCAACAATTCTTTAAAAACTAACAACACATTAATTGTGGAAGTTTAGTGTTGCTTCATAACTGCTGCTGTAATCTGTTTCAGGATATTAGAGATATCTTAATTGCGTACTGTATCTAATGAACTCTAGTTCACAGGACTAATTCTGTAAAAGACATGATTGTCAGAATGTCAAGGCTTATTACTCCTTCATTTGTTGGTTTTCCAACAGTCCTCCTCCTCACAATTCTGTTTTAGAAACAAAAGAAAATGCATCTTTTGCATTACATGCAAGAAATGATATGCAAGAATAGGCAAAGCACATACACCTCAAAGAAGATATTCTTCTGAGGTATAAAGCCAAATATCTGAAATGGTTTTTTTATGTTATTGATTTCACAATCCTTTTTTGGCAAGAGTCAAGATGTAGTGCCTTAATATCATGTCCAAGCTCCATGTTTTGTTAATTACGTCCTACCTAGCTAAATGCCCCCCGTAGTTTCAATTAGACATGGTATTCTTCCTCACTTCCCGTCTTGATTATTGTGCACTGTTGCTAAGCGCTAGTTAACAGTTGCCACATTCACCCAAAGTTGGCTGCGTTTCAGTGGTCATTCAAAGAATTAAACACAAAACATATGGTACAGACCCACAGAAAGCAAAAAGAAAGCACTTTTAAAAACCACATGCTTAATATAAGATACTACAAAACTGGTTACGCCACTGGAAGGAAAATCCTTACAGTCCTATGCCCACTCCAAATTTCCTAGAAACACTGAAAATTAGAGAGAAATGCATTCAATCTTTCTTTTTAGCTTTCACCAGAGTATATTTTTGCCATTATATTGAGTCTAGTTTTACACTGAATAAATGTAAAGCCCACCATTCATAGTTTGACAGGCTTCGAGGCACAGACATTTTTCCCTTTAAAAAGTAGTTTAATTCTCTCTATCACATAGCAACTAATTAGAGCCTCCTAAATTAGACTCCAAGTTTTCTTTACCTTATATCTGCAAAATACTTTGGACACGACTTGTTGAACTGCCAAATATCAATGCCAGTAGCTATGTGTTTCAGTAGACCTTGAACCAAATGTGCTTTTTTTGAATTCTAGACAAACTTTTAACAGTCAGATCACCCCTCCTTTTTCTGTGATGTCCTCATGAGATCTTAAGAAACTTCATGTATTTTAATTATCCCAGTAAAAGCTCAGTAATCAGCTTGGTTATTACTGCTTATTTCCTTTAGTATTACATCCTGGACTTAAAAACTGCCTTACCAAAAAATCCTCACTATTTATGATTGCTACAGCCAAACCCAACCAACAAAAATTATTCCTGGTACATAAAAATTGTTCCTTATAGCTATTTTTTTTTCTATTAAACACCTTAGGAAAAAAATTGTTGTTCACAAACACTACTAACAGTAAGCAAAAACATACACTATATTTGTTACCTGTTATTTATTTACAGATATTGAATTAAACAATCAGTGCTCAGAACCCAATAATTTAAACAGGTAGGCACATATTGAGCATTATTCATTGACTTTCTGTAGCATTTTGTTGGGAATACTTGATAATACATGAGAAAAAATATGCCTATGTTCAAAATCCACCAATGTTAAAAATTACAAATAACTAAATATTTCTTAACAGCTCTGAGAATACTCACATAATCCTTATTCCTTTGCAAAGATGTATTTAACAAGCTAATCCTCCAGCTTCGTAAGTGCTTTTGTTGTACTCACAAGAAAATTCTATAGGATAATGTTTAAAATTTGTAAAGATTTTTTTAATCCACTAGGACCTATGTAGTAAGTTTTTCAATCAATATAAGACCTATCCTTGTTTCTCTTTAGAGGGCACATCCCTTAATAAAAACCAAATTTAGGTGTGCTTTACAGTATTTAAAAGTGCTGCAAGCTTTAGCTGTCTCAGAAACCACACGTGTAACTATACCTGCAACTGAAATATGCACCTATTTGCTTCACCTCTCAAACAACAGTACTAATTGTAAAAATAAATTAAATAAAATAAAGCTTCAGTAATTCGAAGTCAGGAAATAAGACACAGCACTTTCTTCTCAGCATCCTTTTTATTTCCACCTTTTAAAAAGCTCTTTGTAACAAGGTATCAATGAAGTATGAAGAATATGAAGTATTATTTCAGTAATACTTAAAATATCATTCAGTGGAAAAGTCTGAAGAGGCACCAATTCAAAGAAAGGCAAATGGAATAACACAAAAAAGGTCCTAGCTTCAGCATATTCAAAGCAAACAGGCTGACAAGCTGCAGACATGGGAAATATTATTCCACAGGGTAACGGAAACAGTCTCTTGCGCTTTAAAAATATCTAACTAACCATTGATAATTCCCAAATTTCAGAATATGGATAAATATTTGCAGGCTTGGGGCCTAAACAAACAGCAGCGCTTGGCCCACCGGCTGAGTTGGCCGAAATCCTATGGTGTACACAAAGTTTTCATCTCTCGGAGATTTCGGGGAGCGCTGGGAGGAAAGGGCCGGACCCCGGCAGTACCTGAAGGCCCCTGTGTACATCTGTCAGCTGCCGCGCGGAGCCGCCGGCGGCTTCATCCCAGCCTCTTTTTCCCCATTCTACCTTTACTTCCCAAGAGCAAAGGAACCGTGTCGATCAGCTGCCCCCGCGGTGGAAGCATCACGGATGGGCCACCAGTGACACGGCTCGCGGGGCAGCGCGGCCGCCACCGCGCCTTGAGGCCGCCGCGTCTCCCGGGACACAGCAGCTCCCTCCGCCACAGCAACAGCCCCTCATCCCCGCGAAGGGGGCCCGGCGCCCTGTCCTCCCCTCCCTCCTCAAACCCGGCCCGCACATGTCCAGAAGTGGCCCCACACAGTCCCCGTCCCGCGGGCCACCCACGGCCGGCGCTCCTCGCCCCGGGCGAAGCCTCCCGCGGGCGCGGAGGGCGAGGCGGCCGAGCCCCCTCTGCCNCGCCGCTGGCAGCCCGCAGCCCGCCGCCGCCGCCCCCGGGGCTGCGCTCCGCGGGGTGACAACACCGAGCGCGACTCAGCCAGCGGAGACGACGCCGCCGCCCGACCCGCTACCTTTGTGCCCTCCCAGAAACCGGCGAGAAGGCGACGCAAAGCCCCGCGCCGCTCCCTTACCTTGCTGGGCAGAGAGAGAAAAAGTTGAAGCGCTCTCCTCCTACCCCTCCCTCACTTTAAAAAAAAAATTTAAATATTTGAATTTTTGGGATTCTGTTTGTGTTTTTTCAATTTCCTCCTCCCTCCCTTCACGCCGAGCACTGCGCTCAGGCAGTCCTGCCCGGCGCCCTCGGTGCCACCGTCTCTCTCTCTCTCTCTCTCTCTTTCTCTCCCTCCCTCCCTCCGGGTCTCGGTCTCTCACTCTCTCTCTCTCTCTCTCGGCGGGAGGAGGGGAGGGGAGGCGAGGGGAGGAGAATGGGGCGGACCCGCAGGTGCCGCCCCTCCTGCTCTGTCAGATGGAGGAGAGGGGTGGGGGTCCGCGGGAGTGCCGCGCTCAGGTGCGGGGTGCTCGGCGGCAGCGGCGGCCCTGGCCGCGCCCCAGGGCGGCGGGGCTGGGAAGGGGGTGCCACCGTCGTGTCAGGGACTGAGGTGATGGAACGGGCGCTGGTGTGGACATGAGTCAGGGGAGGAGGCAGGTGGAGAGCACTGAGGCTCGGGACGTATCGGCCGGAACTGGGTGAGGATGGAGCGACCTGGGGTGCTTCCAATCTGTGAGGGAAGGGGCGAAGCCCTGCACTGAGAGGAGTGCCAAGCTAGGAAGCGTCAAAACCCTGTCAGATATCCAGCGTGGCTCGGTGGCCGGTGGGGGAGAGGATGGCACTGGGAGTGCCGACGGCCCTGCAATGCACGCTGCTCAGGGCTATGGGCAGAGCTGAAATTTGGGCGGGAAGATCACCTCATGTTGTGTTTGGGTTTAGTTAGCACTGGAGCCGGTCCAGGAGTGGTGAAGTAGAAGCTGAAGGGGTTTAGCATGCTAGGAGGATGCTGGAGACGAACAGGAGAAGGGCACTCCGAATATACTTGTGTCTGATACTAAATTTAGGTGGGTAAAGATGAGGGGATCTGATTGTGTTGGAGAGATTGGAAACAGAAGGATCTGGAACATTTAGAGCTGTAAATGGGGTCCAAATGTGTGGGGAAGCAGCGGGTCTGGATCCTTGGCGTGTGCAAAGATGAAGGTCAGACACAGCAGGAGCATGGGAAGGAGACTAGAAATATAGCCAGGTGCTCTGAGGGTAAATACCCATTGAAGTGGGGAAAAAAATTATTTTGTATTTCCTTCCTTTTGCCTTGGATTGATTAAGCAACCATATGAACCATCTCCTTTTTCATTTTTCACAGGACATACTTCTTGAGCGCTTTTCAAAAAGCCTTCTTCATCTCTTGAGACCATAGGGCTCAGTCCTATGCAGTGTTTTATCTTTCTGCTTCAACACCTGAGAAGAAAAAAGACACAGTGACAAAAAAGTGGTAGTGTTGTTTGTTCATTTTCTTTGACAGGAACCTGCTGCAGTGTGACATAGAGAAAAAGAAGTCCAGTACTTTTCTCACATCCTTTTCTTTTGTACTTGCTGGTTAAAACACTAAGTTCCAGCATCCTTCGCATCAAAAAGTGGAAGGGAAAAAACTGCTCATACCTCCTGGAGAAAGTAGAGATGGCGCAGCAACAGTGTGCCACTGCAATAAAGCTGCTTGATCCAGAAATGAGAACAACTGTGACAGGAGAATAAATGTAAGGAAGTTCTGGAGCTCATGGCTATAGCCAAGAATGTGATTAATGCAGAAAAAGGCCAGGTTAATTTAATGTTCAAAACCAAGGCATCTCCCACATAAAGCTTTGGAACTGGGTTGTTCACTGGCTACTTTGATTCTGATTTCATGCAAATTTTTTGTGAATAGCTACATCAGTTGGCTTTGAGAGGGCTATTCACATGCTTGAATTGCTTAGAGCTGGGCTTCAGCCATGGATTACCTGAAGGCACACTACCTCCATTAGCCTGAACATCTTGGTATCTCTGTGTTTATAAAGTTGCTAATAATATGACCCTTAACAACAGGTAGCTAAAAATTTAGTTGAATCAGAGTTTAAGAGAATTTACCAAATCAGGTCAGGCTTTAGGATCAAACTTCATCACTTTGCCAGTTCTAAGTGGTACATTTTTATGTTGTGTATGTTAACTCAGCTATTGATACTACACACAAATATAATGGAATTGAGTAATGTCAGTGTCAGTCCTTTTGAGATAATGCTGCCATGTGACTGGACAGATTTAGATAGTAACTATTACTGCTATTAAAGGTTTCTGAGAGATTTGAAACATACCAAGGTGCCTGGATAATACTATAGCATATGATAACTCTAACTCAGATGACTTAATTATATCTAAATTGATCCCAGTAACTGCAATCTAGATTTCCTTCAAAATTTCTATTTGATTTTAGAGATATGTACTGAATGAGTGAGAATTGTTCTGGTAGCTTTAATGCAGTAACTCTTTTCCTATTTGGACTTATTTTTGTTTTGCTTTTTTGAAAAGGAAGAGACATTAATTATATGTTTTCTTCTAACTTTCTATTTTGCCTATCAACATTTACAACTTGTAGGGTGGTTTCATCTATACCATCTGTGGGCCATATTGCACATCAGATGGCAGGATAAAATCTGTAACAAGAATGTTTTGGGACATAAAACTCTTTCAGGGTTTGAAGCCATGATATTCACAACACAAATGTGCACAGCCACTCATGTATCTGAAACAGAAGATGCAGAATGCCAAAGCAGCTGCTGGAGTGAAATAAAGGAGAGACCTCACAGTTTGGGGAACATGACACCATCAAGAATAAAAGGATATTCGAGGGAACAAGAAAGCGCAGCTTCAAGCAGTGAGAAATTGGAGTCAATCGTTAGGAATTATTGACAGCAGACGTGCAGTTGCACAGCAATTAGAGACTCACTTTGGGAATCAAGGTCAATTAATATTGAGGTAAGAGGCAGCATCAAAAAAAGCATCATGTTTAGCAAACAGCATTTTCTGATTGCTGACTAGGCAACATAGATGAAAATTGTCAATCACAGGCTGGGTTTTGGCCATTTTCGTACTCACAAGGCAAGATACCATCACCTTTATTCTGCTGTAAAGGACTACAGTATAAGAACACTATATGACATTACACTTTGTTCAAAGATTGATGGCCCACTGCCCAGTGGAACTACAGAAGTTGACAGGTATCATTCAGACCTGAGCCCTCATTGTATATTGCATTTCACTCCGCATTTAAGTGAAAGTCTCTTCACTTTCTTCATATTTGCTGGGTTTGAGAGCAATAGGGACAAGGTCCTTTGTGATACAGTGCTCTGAAAGCCCATTCCCCTCTTCCAAGCCATAAAGGCAAACTTCCAACAGATTTCAACCATTTTTTTCAATCCTGCAAGTAAAGGTTTTAAGTTCATTTTAGATCATTCTCTGCCCTGCAGCTTGTGTTTATTGTTGTCATGCCTGTTACATTTAAATATTCACCGATAATCTGATGTATCCAGCCTCAAGAATTAGGTTTCAAAAAACATAAAGAAATAAACAAATAGTCACACAAGAGAACTCTCTGCTTTAATCTCTTATTATTTATGAACTATTTATTTCATACATACTAAAGCCAGTAATTTCTATCCTAGAAACATTAGTATCAATCTTTTAGTTGATCCAGCCTACCAGACCTTTGGTATTAAATTTTTCCTGAATGAAGTGCCTGAATTCCACAGAATTCATGTGTTGTCATTGTTAAAATCTGATTGCAGACTTTGCTTTGATTTCTTTTTTGGGACTAAAGTGAATTCCACCATCCTGATGGATAATTCTGGTTTGAATCTTCTTTTACAAGATTCTATCCGTCTGTATGTTAGAATTTAGAAGATTCTAACTTCTATCCTTCTGTATGAATCACCAATGATCTTTTAAGATTAATTATACTTTACCCCTTTATTACTGTGATATGAATTATCCTTTCCCTAGTTGTAATATTGTAGTTAGGATTAGGACCAATACTGTTTGATCTGTTTAACATCGAGTCCTCTATGAAATGAGCTCTTCCCCTAAAAACATTTATTCTAAATGGATGAAACAGGTGGATATGGTGAAACAGATGTAGATGGGAAGTCAAAGTACGTAAAATTAAATGTTTTTCATGCAGACAGTTTGAGGGAAGGGCTAATCTGAATCCAAATCTAATGCTCAGACACTGCTGTAATTCCAATTCTAAGTCATCATATCTAGGATTCCCTATTGCTATTATTTTATGGACATGTTTTTAAAATCCATCTCTTGGCATCAGTGTTTTTTGCATGAATATTTAGCACACCTCCGACCAAAAAAAAAAAAAAAAAAGGATAGTGCGCAGTAAGATGAAAGAGACAAGAGTGTTTCTTACAACTAGTAAGGACATACTTGCTCTATCTTTCCATTACTTACTCCATAGAAATTGAGCAACTTATCATCAGACTTTTCTGGAAATTCATCAGTAGAACATAGTCAGTGACAGACATATACTTTCTATTCCTTTTTGATTTTGATAGGATTTAGCAGAATGACCACTGTTAATGAGATAATCATTTCACAAAAAGAAAAGGATGGTTGTAGAAAAGCCCTGGAATTAATCATTGGATCTCAGTCACCCTGACTCCAGAAGCTATAGGAGTCTCCATTTTTTAGAAGCTTCTATAAAACACTTGGTATTGCGGTGTCAGCTCTTGTTTACAGGTTGGTAACTGTACACCATCCATCACACAAGACACGGCAGGATGCCATTTCCTTTCCTAGGAAGCCCGTCCTTAATAGCAGCCTGGATGCCAGCTAAAGGGAAAATGCCCTGCGTGAGAGAGGCTGTAACAGTGTTTCTCTTCATCATTTTCTAAATAATTTTGTTTCAATAAGGCAGTGAAAAAGGACTACCCCTTTTTGGTACTACCACATGCATTGCAAGAAAGTATGTTCTCAGTTAAGGAAAACTCTGTAAGTGAGCACTTGTCAAAGCTGACTGTCTACATAGTTTTTGTGTTTTCTTTTTACTTGCACAAATTTTTATTTCATATTTCGTTTTCAAAATTCATTGATCTTTCAGTGAATCATTTTCATTAGCTAATGATCAAGGAATTGTTTTATTAGCTAATCTGTGCATTACTTTAGAATATAGCTAAGTAAAATGAATCATGCAGTGTGAATTCAGGTTTTTGATTGAGCCTGGTTTTTATATACCATGGGATTAGCACAATCCATTTTGACCTCTTTCAGTGAGAAGATACAGACAGACTTTTTACTATACAACAAAATGTTATCACTACTGCCATAATTTTTTAAAGAGAAATTAAATGCATGGTGACTGCGTGAAATTATTCAAGAAGTGTTTTCAGATTGTAATTGGATTTTTTCACTTTAACTACATTATAAAGAATTTCCACGTATCTTTGAATGCATGGTTACTATAATCATAAGGCCCATAGATCAAGGACTCTTTTTTCCCCTCAGGGATATCTAGATATTGATTAGTCTTTTCTTCATCAGGAAATATTATTTTTTAAAAAGAAATTTTGCCAAGGCTACTTAGATAATTGTATGTAATAAAAAGAAATACTACATATTGTTTAAATGTTTTCAAAGTGCAAGACCATATGAAAAGCAAACTCAACAAAATGGAAAAGGTATGCATAATACTGACTCTTCTATAAAATACTCAGGTCTACTCTGGATTTTTCACCGTGGGTTGCCCCTTCAGAGACATTACTGAAACTTAGATCCATTACCCGTAATTGACACGTCTCCATTGCCAAACACATAATCTAATCAAATTATTTTATAGCCTTGAGTGAAATAATCCTTTTAAACAGGGCTTACTTACAGAGGAGGCAGTCTTGCCTAACTTTCAGAGGTATAAAACTTGAGATCTAATCTATCTTTATTTATAGACAGTGAAAATGACTTGGCACTTTCATCCCATCCTTAAATGAATACCTTCAAAAGGCAATCCCTCTTCTCTTGTTTTCATTGATTTTTGAGGGAGTTTAGAGACCTAGGTTAGACTACACACCTATACACCACCAATGCTGGGTGAATGCGGACCATCTCCTTGTGGTCACCCGATCATTTACCACAAGGATATAAAAAAAAATTCTCCCTGTTGTTCACCATTTGACTTGCACAACAGAACCATTCACAGGCTGGCTGTGAGTCCCCTGCGTAATTAGTCATATACAGCAAAAAGATAAGTTGCAGTTACATATAAGGATTTACATTTAGAGCCTACAGAGGTGGGGTTTTTTTCATGGCACTGACATGGTTTGAAGAGTAAAGCTCAGTGGTTAGTTTTTTAAATTCCAAATTTGAAAGGTTTCCTGTAGTTGTTATCAGTAAGAGAAGTGACTCTCATCAAAGCTGGTATAGAATCATAGAAAAGTTTGAGTTGGAAGGGACATTAAAGATCATCTAGTTCCAACACCCTGCCATGGGCAGGAACAACTTTCACTAGACCAGATTACTCAGAGCTCCATCCAACCTGGCCTGGTTAGTGTTGGTTGATGTTTGTTGGGATATTTATCCTGAATCCAGCTGAGAAATCACATTTAGATCCTGTGCAACTTTATTTTTTGCTGCCCTTTTCTTAAGTAGATATTTGCCCTGCATAAGAGGTGCTGCTTATGAACTACAAGTATGTTAACAATAGCACAGAAAATGGTTCTGAATCCATACAGGAGTCAAGACATGGAAATCGGTGATTTTAAACGTGAAAAACAGTCATCTCACAATTATAGCACCCATGTCTTTCGTGGAATGTCAGCCATGGCCTAAGTGCAAGGAATTTTTAGTATTTTCCACTACCTGTAATCTATGAAGGTTTATCTATCTAGGGTACCAAATTTTCATCTCGGTTTGTGACTTTGTTTTGTTCTTGCCAGAAAGTCACAGATGTGTTTGAGCTTTTGGGGCTCTTACAAATGGAAAATACTTTTAAGGTGAGGTGTGAAAGACTGCAAAAGCCCTAACCATTCTCAGGTATGTCACTGTTCCCTTTACCCAGAAAAAATTCCTACTTAAAGCAGCCTATGGTAAAATCCCTGGGCTTGTGTAGCTGCCAGAAGTAACAGTAACTCACCCCTCTCACAGTTTTCCTACTGGGTCCACACAAATCATGGTAGACCAGACTTTATGCTAATGAAAAGGGAACTGGTTCAGCATTCATTGTATCTTAACTGGCTCAAATGCTGTCTTAGTCTTGTGGAGGCAAACATCTAAGCCTACACAGTTATCTACTCCCATATTTATAAAATCTCTATCTTGTCCAGAAGAATTTACAGAGATATGTGAATGTAGAGAGAGCTTGGCTCAATTCTCTTGAAGCACGGAAAGAAAAATGGGTGTGTGCCATGGGGTGTGACCTGCCAGCAGCTGGGTTTTCCACAGTGAAGGTTTCCCACAGAGCTTCAGAAACATGTCTGATACCCACCATCCCTCTCTTGGGCAGCTTCCAGAGTCTTGACATTGAGGTGTCTTAACCTGCACTCTGCAGGTGTGCAGACACAAAATACTTTAGTTACTCATCTCCCAGCTGTTTATCCTGTTTCTCAAACAAAAGAGAAAAAGAAAACAAATCAAGTTAAATGCTGCAGTATCTATATGGCTGCAAACCTTGCTGCAAAAATAAATTTGTATGTGAATTATAATGTATTAATTACAAATCATTTTGTCCAGCTACCTGTCTTCTTTCTGTTTCTCTGTGTGTAACTTTCATGGGAGATTAATTAAGGTTAATGTCTCACAAAGCTACTTGATTTAATACTGAGTTAGATTCATCTTTGTCTCAGAGCAATCAGCTGTTTCACCAAATTAGTGTTACTTTCTGTCTTTTACTGTATTACCATCTCTCAAGCACATGGTACTACAAAATGCCCAGTGAGTTAGTTACCTTTGCTAACATCTTGCTGTACAGCTTTAGGATTTCTGTGGGTTTTCTCGTGGCATCAGTGAAAGGCAATTGGTGGAAAGTCCCTACTAGCATTTTGAAAGCAATCTGGGATGGGATTTGTGTGTGGGTTTGGCCCACATATTTGTATGTGGCCAGCAGGGAAGGCTGCTGCATTAACTCCCTGCACGGCTTTGCCCTGGAGTCCACAACAGCCTATGGACTCCAGGCCCCAGCTATGGCCCTCGGCCCCAGCTCAGACATATTTGGATCCTCATGAGTGCAACGTGTCGTTTCAGGTCATGTTTTATTTACATGTTGCTTTTTGGTACCGATTTCTTGGTACCTCCTGACAGTGAAACAGACAGGATTGTGATTGCTGTCTGCAGGGAAGGAAACCTGCCTGCTTGCTCTGCTGGTTAGAGACAGTTCCAAGAACAGCTGCTGTCCAGGCAGCCAAAAAGAGTGAGAAATCCTAAGGGCTATAAAACGTGAATTTATTAATGCTGTGGTTTAATCTCTATTCATTTCCCTTATTATGTGTTTATTGTATAGAATGGCCTGCGTTCCAGCAGCTCCAGAGAAAGGGCAGATCCAGGTTATGCAAAACAAATTCCTCTGGGTTTTCCAGTTTGTTTAAAAGAGTTTTTGTTCATTTGAACTAACAAAAAGCCATTTAAGTCTCTTAGTATGTTCACTCATGACATTTGGAGATCTATGAATTTGTATGGTATTCCTGCCCTCCTTTGCTTTCTGGTTGGTTAGTTGATTGCACATTTGTTTTTGTGTTGTTTGGTTTTGGGGTTTATCTGTTGGTTTGTTTGTTTTATTTTCCCTAGCTCGTGAGGAAGGTTTTTTCCTCATAAATAAGTTCAGTTTTATGTAACTTTTGGTAGTTGAAAGTCCGAAGATTCCTCTTGGGTTTTGACACCCCCAAATTAAAATATGGCATATTGTTGTTTGTCTCAGCAGGAACCCCCTCAAGAGACCGTCTGAGAGAAACACTTTTCCTAAAGTACCAAGTGAGCCGTGTGATGTCTTACAGATGGTGGCTCCAGCTGTGGTGGGAACTTTTGGTGTTGCCAGACACTACACTCTTGGTGCTAGAGTGCTACCTACATCTGTTGTAATCAACAGCACCAGGAACATGAACATTACACAATAGTAAACTTGAAAATCACAAGACTTTGAACTTTTCAATTCCAATTTAAGTTCAGGGTAGGAGAGAATGGGGATCACTTGTGAGATGAAGACTCAAGGAAGGAATCCAGTGCTATCAGTAAGTCAGAGCAGAAAACAGACAGATATTTGAAATAGTTTATAAAATCCTTCAAGAGCTGCAACTAGAGAGGGAACCAGAAATCACTAAAACTGGCGTAGAAGACGGACGAGAAATGGAGGCAGGTAAACACAATGATCATTAAAGTACTGGTTGAAACAGAATCTGCTTTGACTTCATCAAACACTTTGGTCAACTACCTGGTCGTTTAACTGCCCGCTGACTGGGAGAACAATGTTGCTACTCAAATCTTATCTGGTTTCACTGGAGACGAGTTGCTGAGCAACCAGTAAGACCAAAAGCAAGCTGAAGAATGTAAATGCCACCTCCCTGCGTTTGTCCTTCATCGCATCACCATCAAGCATGCTGCCCTCCCCTGTAAACACCAGTTGACACTTACTTGCCTATCAGGGGACAAGAATGGAAATTCCATCACAACGTGGAGGGGGGGAACCCTTTCAAGCACTGGTTGCCCGGAGGGACTGAGGAATCCCCTACCTAGGCATATTTACAACTGACTGCAAAAGACACAGTGTAGCATGTGTTAAATCGGCCCTGTCCTGAGCAGGGGTTTGGAGCAGGTGCTCTCCAGTTGTCCCATTTTTCCATCGTCAGTAAGCAACTGCATAGTGACTCAGTAAAAAAGAATGGACACTTAGGTACTTCTAATTTTCTAGTTCCATGCGCTGTGCTACTGTAACTAAGAGAAAGAACACAGTGGTGAGGTGTTAAGATGCAGGCAATGTGCATATACACGAATCCTTACACAGGGACACAGGCAAGTGTTGACATCGGCTGCTCTGTGCAAAAGCAGTCCAATAGCAAAATATGAGGGCAGAGGAAAGGGTGCTTGAGGTCGAGGAAACCCTTGCAAAAAGAATTATGGCAGTCTTGAAAGTGCTGGGTTGGTGGTTTTACTAAACGATCTCAGTGGTCTTTTCCAACCTTAATGATTCTATGTTTCTATGATTTAATTTGCTATTTTCAGAAGCCCAGTAAAAGAAATACTCTTACATTTACCCTCAGAAGTGCGTAAGGTTTTCTGTTTCAGATAACTATCCTATGGGACAAAATTTTGTTCCCAGTCACAGGTAGAAGCTGGAAACCTTGACCTCAAAGGTATTTACTTCCATCTTGGAGAAAAAATCGATTGTATTGGATGGTTTCAGTTCCAGGAAAGTTATACTTGATAACAACCAGAAATCAGTCTTTCAGATAGAAAAAGCTTTGCTTTCACAATTCACAAATTTGATGAAATTTCACAAATTTCAGCATTCTGTTTGCTGCACTACACCATTTTCTAGTCTATAAGAGAAGTCCCTGGACCATTAGGAGCTACTTCACATGTGCTTTGGGTCTAACAGCAAAATGACACTGACCTCTCCTCCTGCTAATATGACAACATCCTCCCAGACCCAAGCATAGGAGAGCTAGACCCAACATTTCAGCATAATGGCAAGATTAGTGCCAAATCTCAAAATCTTCCTTAGCCAAACTCAAGAACTCCCTTGCCTGTACATCTAAATGTTGCATTCCATGGGGATACTGCAGATGGCCTGCAGGCTGAGACATCTCCTCAAACTTAGGGTGAAGTTCCAGGAGACCTTGCCTTGATCATTATAATGTATGGATCTCCTGTATTAATGATTGGACTGTTATTCTCCACCCCTTTGTTCCATGTTTGTACTACCATCTAGAAGTTTCTTTTCAGCTGTACCCCGCAGTGGCCCTTGCTCCCTAGTCCCTCCTTCTCTGTACCCCCATGGGTACCCTTACCCTTGCTCTGCCCCCTGACCCTCAACCCATTGGTTTTGTTACTCTGCCCTCCCCTTCTTCCCATGTATAAACCTGTACCCTGCCCTCCATCGTGGTCCTTCGCCCCGGGCCCTCAAAAACCACGTTGCTGGAACCCATAAGAAGGACCCTTCCTGCCTCCCTGCCACTGGCCGTCGCTCTGCTCTCTTTGTGTGTGCGTGTGTTTGTCCCACTCCATCGGGAGTGTGTGTGCCTGCATCCCTCGTCTGGCCCCTCCCTGCTGAAGCGGCTTCCCCACAGCTGAGGACCCTTCTGGAAGGCTGCAGCACCTCACCACCGCCTCACGCCGTGGCATCTATAGGTCTCCTTACCCCTCTAGGTCCTCTCTCAGTGCGAGTTTCTATTCAGTTGCTGTATCCCTCTTTTGTGAGTCTTTTCCAGAACCACTGCTTCAAAGTATAGTTTCCCATCTTAATTTTGTGCCCTTCGTTCTCTGTTCTTAGATATGTAGATTCATGTTTACCTGTAATACAGTAGTATATTATACGCTTGCTTTTTGTTTACCATCTGATAATATAACTGGCCTATTTTCGTTTCTGTTCCTCTGGTCTGTTGCCATATGATGAGTTTATGTTTTTTTTCTGTACCACAAATCAAAATGGAAAATAGCCGGGAGACAATCTAGGTGGAGCTTCACTAGTTAACACCCCTGAACAATGAATGATACTGGACAACGACTGTTTAGCATTAAGACTACTGATAGAGTTAACCACTGGATTGTGAACTGATATGTTGATATGCTATAACCTCTCCATCAAAGAGCTACACAAAACTAAAGCCTCTTGCATCTCTAAGTTTTATATGAAAATGAGTCTTACTCTTCTGAGAAAGGTAACATATAATCTCAGCTTTCTGTAAATCCATGTCACTTAGTATAAATACCAGACTTCCTTTTATCTTGATATGTATTAACACAGTCATTTTGGGCAGCACACATTTCAGGCCCATATGGACTTCCATCAGGCCCATAGCCAGAAGAATCCAGCCAGTGTCAGGGCTGAACATAAGTTCACTGCCTGAATTGTCAGGGGTGTTCTGTGTATCTTTCAAAATACTGTTTCAGCGTGACCTTTTTTTCGACCCCCTGGAGAACCCCTGGAATTCCAGGTCTTCTGAAAGTGAGTTTTAATGACTTTAAAGCTTCTGCCAGATCTTAGGAAGTTCTGGGGTACTGCCACATTTTCTGATGTTAGGATGTCTGGTATCAGTGGCTGTTTTTCTCAGCCTTTTGACATACCTACTCTTCCTCCACAGCAGTGATGCCACTTGCTTCCTCTCCCAGATGCAGAACTGAGGTATTCATTGAAATTCCCAAATCAGGTTCATTGCAAATCTTTGTTCTGTTTATATTGTGCATAACCAAAAATCCTGGGCAAACTTGAGTCAAAATTGAGGCAGTCTTAAGAAATCCCCTCAAAGTGTTTCCTACTAGAGCACAGTTATGTTGGTTGAAGCTTCACCCCTTCCTACGTCCCTGGTACCACTTATATACTGTCCCCATATAGCAATAATACATTATTAAAATCCCTTTGTTACTATCATTTTAGAAAAACCTTCTTCTGAGATATTTGTTATCTGTATTTATGCTGCTCTTCATCTCTGCAGCGTCCTTGCCCTTCTGTGGTGCTACATGGCAGCCGCCTCTCCTGGCTGTGTGCTGCCTGTCACTCTGTCCTTCCCGTGGAAATCCCGACAAACCCTCCAGTATCGGCACTGCCTCAGTGTGGGAGACACATTAGAACGTGTTTCCAGCGCTGCGAGGGGAGACCCTCGGGAGCTGGGGGAATCCAACGGCGGTGGCCCCGGGCTCCCGGGGGGAAAACGGACAGGGCCACCGGGGTTCGCTGCCGTACGCAAGTAGCGCCACGGACGTCATCCTCCCACGGAACCTTCCCTCTGCGCCTAAAACTTTTTTTTTTTGTAGTGTATATATATATAATTTTCACAGCTTCCCACAAGCGCCAGTGCCTCGCGAGCAAACGAGTCCCCTCAGGCCGCGGCGCCGGGCCCGCGCTGCCGCAGTGCCGCCCAGCGGCTCAGAGAGCGCGGGGAGCCAGGCCCGGCCCGCGGCCGCCGGCGCTGAGAGCCCGGGGCGGGGGTGAGGGGTCCGTGGCATTCACCGGAGTGAGTTTCGTTCCCCTGGACATGCTGGTTGCTCTCTCCCCTCCTCGGGAGCCGGGGCTGCGGGAGCGAGCCGGCTGCTGCCCACGGCTGCCCGGGAACAGAGCTCTGCGCTGGGGACGGCGTGCGTGTTTGCTGGGCTGAGCCCTCCCCTTGTTGCCCCAGCCGCCTTCTCCTGCTCCCTGACTTTTACACCTGTGGATTTATCATCTTTCCCTTGAATTATACACCCCTCTTCCGGGGCAGTATTGTAAAATTTAAGCATTTCGTATTTTCTCCTCTACTACACAGGTAAGTAACCATTTTCCTTTCTGTTTAGACCTTCCATCTCTGTTTTTTTCCTTCCCTGTATGGGCCAGCCCTGGAGACAGTAAATGTCTGTGGGCGGTGGTCCACAGGTGAAATCTCTGCCCTGCTGAAGAATGTGACAGTGATCCATGTAATTTCTAATCAGTTGAAGTCCCTTGTCACTCAAGTCAAACTACGCCACAATGCACCAATGACAAATGATGCCTGAGGAGACATTGTGAATCTGACTGTGGAAAGAGCCTGTGCGCGTCCGGGAGAGTATCTCTTTTTCCGGGATCTCTCCAACACTCCTATGTCAAGCTACATCTCATATTTATAGGTGCTGGTACACTAAATAAGGCCAGTTCATTGGAGAAATGCAGATTTAGTCTAACTTCTCTTCACCAAACATCTGTCTGAAATAAAGTGTTCTTGACGGGAGATGAGGGTGTGTGAGCACACCCCATTCAGGATAGGGTGGAACCAGGATGTTGTCTGCCTGAGAATGTGAAGCTGCCGCTTGGCAAAGCACACAACCTCTGGAGACATGCCCAGAAAACCGGAGCACCCCACAAAAGAAATAAAGCAAACAAACAAAAAAATGCAAGCAGAAGAGAGCTCTCAAACCGGCTTCTTTACTTGGGACAGAGGCCAGTTATTTATTTTTTTTATTTTGACATTCTCCTGTAAACAACACCCAAGGACAGAGAAAGCACTGCCCATCTACCCATCTACCCCTTGTCTTCATCCCCTAGGACAGTCCCTCACAACCCTTGAATCCCTTTTTTTTTTTTTTTTTCTTTCTCATAAGAGAGTGTTCAGACTCAAAGTTTCAGCTTGAAATCTACCCTCAGGTTCCCCTCGTCCCCACTTTCTTTGGATAAGCTGGTCACCTCAGGAACCAGCAGCACCCTGTTGCATCAAGTTACCTGTTCCTGTCACTAGACTTCTTGTAGTCACACTTCAAAGCCCTGTCCCTGCACTGCTGCAGTTGTCTTTGGTGTCTACCCTGTGATATCCACATAGAAATGGCATTGTAAACTTGACCATGATGTGTGCTGACAACCTGGGACCAGGCTGGATTTTGGCAGACAGGGCTAGGGAAATACAAATGGTGCATGTGACTTATAGTGTGTCTCTTTACGGATAGAAACCCGTATCTGTCCCTGTGATCATCTTGAGTTTCTCCACCTTCTTCAGCATATGGAGATGAAGGCAAAGGGTGAATGCAGAAGAAGAGGTTAAAAGAATGTGCAAGATATCTGAGGCAAATTATGGAAATGGCTGCAATATAGACATTAGAGATTATTAGATTCTAACTTGAATCTCAAAGGACACCATGACTGGCAACAGCAACCTGGAGATGAAAAAATGACAAGAAGCTGAGGACTGGCTGATGACATTTGTTCTGACAGTGTCAATACAAGCCCAAGTGCCACCTGCAGAGATTTAAGATTGTTTCAAATAGAATTCAGCTAAAAACGTGACTTTTTCTTCCCCAAAATGTTTTACAGTATGCGACTGCCAACTTCTGATCTGATACTGGAAATCCTAAAGCCAAATTTACTGTGTCCCCACACTACAGCTCCTTAAAATATCCTCAGGGTTTCGTTTCTTTGCATATTTCTCATCTGACTGGTTGTCTGGCACTATTTAGGGTATAAAATCCAAAATAGCCATTGCCTGAGGTGACTCGATTTTCAGGGAAGTGTTTCATGCAGGATCCATCTGCTGTCTTTGAACACAACAGTCTGCACTGAGCCACTTGATCGCACTGATTTGAGTCATTCGCAAGTGTAATTTTGGCACAATATTTACGCTGCTTTTTTGAAACAAAATGCGAAAATGAAAATATAGAAAACTTGAAAAATAGAAAGAAGAAAAAAGGATGAAGGCATTATTTTTTTTCTCTTTTAGCAGGAGAACTTTTCCAGTAACAGACACACAATCAACAATTAACATTTACATTACACTACTCACTCTCTACTTATAAAGAAATTGTATGAAATTTCTTTATAAGCAGAAATTTATTTTTCATGGAAGAAATTTATATTTGAATGAGCCCTTAATTATTCTTTATAATAGCGTATATACGGCAGACTTTTTTATATAAAAGAGACTTTTGGTCAAAGAGTTCTGCATGTTCTGATCAACTCATGGAAATCTTTGTTACAATGGAGAAGGCTTCCTTTTGTTTTGTCAATGCCAACATCAGAAGCTGCTGTAAGTTGTGGCTACAGGGTGTTCCTTTCTGGTATACACTTCCAGACCACCAAGGTTTTTTTTACTTCAAATCCTTACATCTGGTTTGGGTTTTCTGGGTTTTTTTTCCCCAGAAACAATGCATGCTCAGTGCTGTTAAAGTTAAAATACCATTAAAGATTTTTAATGTGATTTATTAAGGCTGTACAATTCCTGACAAGTGAGGAGCCGTGGATGCTTCAGAGCATGCTACTGAACTGCATGGATGGCTTGTGACTGAAGATTCGTTGGTGTCCTGTCTATCCACTGATCACACTGCAGTTACAGCGTGGAGCAGCTCATTTCTCAAGGAGGAGTCTACAACATCATTGCAGTATGACGTCTTGGCAGTGTGTCTATTCCATAGTCAATGGGACAAAAAAAAGCTGTGACTAGAAAATGTTTGTAATATTTCACAATGTCTAATGCATAATAGTAGATCTCTTAAGTGTCAAGCTTGCTCACTTAGGAGACAACTAAGCCTCGGGACTTGGTCTCAGGTCCTAGTTGTTGACACTAGCAAATGCTTTGAAGGTAGGGAAAGGAGTGCCTTATTGTTATAATTGCTGTTCTTTGGCTGAAATACTTAAACAAATTGCATTTTCTTCTGCTCAGAGCTGTTTATCCCAATGTAAATGTAGATACAAACAAACAGAAGATAGCTGGTGTTTTCAAAGCCTGAACATCTATCCTATCTTCCCCAGTTTGGTTCGCAAACTACAGAGGCCAAGCCTTTCCAGTGCCAAACTATCATTACCCTGTTGAAAGCCACTTGAGAAACCAATAGGGTTTTTTAACCCCATTCCCATACTTGAAAAGTAGTGGGGAAAAGAATCATCAACCCTATGACTTGCCAGGAGTATGGCAAGTAACTTCTATATAAATGTGAGTGGAGCCCCAGTTGAAATCAGCAAACTTGAGCTACAACTGGCAGGTTAAGTAAAGATGGAGTTTTACCCCAAGGGATTTTATCTGTGAGATGGCCAGTGCTCAGAGGTGTGAATTTGGGCAGGGGGGAGTCCATTCTTTTGCTAAACACACC
Source organism: Mystacornis crossleyi (assembly GCA_013400655.1). Lineage (NCBI taxonomy): Eukaryota > Metazoa > Chordata > Aves > Passeriformes > Timaliidae > Mystacornis > Mystacornis crossleyi. The sequence goes on from VYZQ01018560.1 coordinate 63,900, forward strand.
TTAATGACAAGGACAGCCTATCTACCTGTGCTTGGGTTTTTCAGTGTTTCAGTGTTATTTGTATATTTGTATAAAATGTAAATAAAAAAATCACCTGACACACTAGCTCATGAAAGTCTAGCTGTCCAATACAAAACAATCACGAAACACGGATCTGTACTATTCATGTTAAGTTTTCAAGACAGTCAGGTCATGCTGCTGTAACATGGCTTTCTTCCCCTTTAAACCGGAGACTTTCAGCAATATTACTAGGGAAAGGCTTTGGAGCTCTCACCACTGAAGGCAATGTCATGAAAAGCTTGTATACTGCCATGGCCGATAGCCTCCTGCTGCTGAAACGTGTTTGTAGCTCCTGGCAGTCTCCCGATGACAGCAGCTGTCTAGTGACAGACGTCATTTACCAAAATGTAGTCCTGCTCTAGTGATAGGTACTGAGAAAATGCACAGCCGAACTCCCCTTGTTGTTTCACTTCCCTCATTAACGTTGTCGTGCAGCTCTGAAATCATTGTTGCCACATATTTTTTTCAGTTTGTGTTTTCTTGCAAAGAAAAGCTTACCTTTTCATTTAAAAGACAGCTCTTTTCAACCATAATAACATGACAAAAACTTGTACTGGAAAAGAGCAAAGAGTTAATTTTTTTTTCTGGCTGCCCCCAAGTGACCCCTTGTTCCCACTGCTCTTGAAATTACTGGAGTTTGCTTAGCCTGAAAAATTACAGCTATAGGAAAAGTTTTGCTTCATGAGTCTATTTTAAAAAGGAACAGCAGAATTTTAAAAATAGCATCCTCCTATTTTTTTTTCCCTGACTGTGGCATCTCCAGCCCAAGTATGTTGATGTAATTTCCAAAGAACTAAGAAATGTCTTAGGTCACATTTAAGTCAGGTCAGCCAAATCCAGGATCAGTAAAAAAATGAGTTGTTCATCTGGTCTGGAATGAGATCTTTCTTCCCATCATTCTTAGTTATAAAGCTATCTTTTGTGTGGTTGAAGCTAAATTTAAGCCCAGCCTGAGTGTATTTGTGTATTATCTATGCGTGTTTTATGCATCAGCAGCACACTGCCTTAGTAATCTGCACATACAATTAGGGCTTTATGATCTTTGAAGTCAGCTAATACAAAGATTTATGTATTTGTAGGAAAAATAAAAACAAAAAAACCC
>VYZQ01018562.1:24404-37510 GCA_013400655.1 Mystacornis crossleyi
AAATATGATTTATTTTTGAGGTTTTATTAGAAAGCCAGATCAACAAGTTTTTAGTCCTAATTTTTTAATTAATAGCTATGCCACAGTTTGAATCAGGTCTAGCTGTAAAAAATCTGAGTACCACCACTGAACACTACCAAAATCTGATCATTTTCTCTATTATACAAACCTACATGTATAAATGTCAGTCTTTCCAAACAAGTGCCCATGCTCTTTCTTCTGAAACTTGGTAACTTAACTTCTGCAGGTCTCACTGGTGAAAGTACAGAAAATATATTCAATGCATTAATCAAATATAGGCCTTTTGTTGTTTTTTTTTTTTTTTATTATTATTTTAATTGGAGGAATTGAGCTTCTAAAATGTAGTAAGAACAGGGCTGACAAGCATTTGACTTTATCTTCAAATTTATCCTCTTTTTTTTGTTTGTTTCTTTCTTTTTGGAGCTAAATGATTGCCTCTACATTTTGGCTCACAGAACATCTATGGCTTCTTAATCTGCCTATTTCCTGAAAAGATTTATGCATTTGTTTCATACTGAATTCATCCCTGAAATTAAAGAGTCAGTGAATCTTCACAAAATTAAGGAAGTCATTGCACAGAAAGACCAAATAGAATTTTTTAAATGCAAGTAATTTTTTCTGTATTAATATGGGTACGAGGCACTATTATTAAAAAGGAGTAGCTTTCACATAATTTAAAAGGATATGAATATTGTGTAGCTCAAAACCTTAAATTAATCTTTCATAGATAAATAACAGGGTATAAATTGTAGTCCATTTCTTTGTGCAGTATCTGTAAAAATGGGGTCTGGTATCTTAGGGTTTCCTGGGAATACAATCATGTATGTGTGTGCCATTTCCAGACACTGGTATAAATGTATTGATATAAAGGACTACAAAAGGAGCAAGACAATGGGGAATGGCATGATACATGTCACAAACCATTCCAATCCTCTTGTGCTATTTAAGTTGTTTTAGTCTGGTTGTGTCCCTTGTGACATGGGGCCACTTCTTCCTCCAGGACTGATTCTGCTGGGACAGTGTGAATGCAAAATTTGAAATATGGTGTTTGAACTGTTCCGATAAAATTTAAAATATTAATACGTTAATAATTTGCATTGATTTATANGCACTGAGCCTACAGACTCAGGAAACAGCAAGCAAAAGCTCCAGTTAATGGCTGTGGGTGAAACATTGACTGAAAGCACATTAGTTGCAATTATTAGTGCTTTCATTATTTTTATATCTAGATATAGATAACACATCTACATATAGATTTAGGAAATCTTCTGTAAATTTGACTATCTCAGACGCCTTCCTCAGCAGTTAAAATTATTCTGTATTGTTATTTTATTAAATGGCTAATAGAATTAAAGTTTTGAATAAATGAAAACAGTTAGAGATGGAATAGGCCCTTTAAATAGCTGAGTTGTTCCTGCCACTCTAAAAATCTGTGACATCCTTTATAGATCGTAAAGGAACAGGGGAAGTGGAGCAACGGTCATGAGCAATCCAGATTCATGTGTCTCTGTGTCCAGCCATTGAAATGTAAACTATATGAAACTTCAGACTCCTGTTTTTATCAGCTTGTTAAATGTAGATATTTTTGGAAAATTTACTATTAAATAAAGTGCCAGCAGATGGCATTGAAGAATATATGTCATCACTCCAGTTTCTTGTAGAAGGAATAAGGCTTCCTGTACCATGGATTTCTTCCTCCATAGATCTCCTAAACACTGTATGGAGTTCACTAAAGCAGCCAATTTACAGCAGCTGGAGACCTGGTCTTAGGTGTAAGAAAAGTTAGAAGGCTCTAAGCTCTTAGCTCTTTATATGCTAAAGTTTTTATTTATCCTCTCCTACAGAGACAGCCTGAGAGAGCTGGGGCTTTTCAACCTGGAGAACAGAAGGCTCCAGGAGACCTCCTAACACCTCCCAGTACCTAAAGGGATCCTACAGGGAACCTGGACAGGTACTTTTGACAAAATGACAGGACAAAGGGTAATGGCTTCAAACTGAAAGAGTGTAGGTTTAGATTAGGTATTAGGCAGAAAATCTTTACTGTGAGGGTGGTGAGGCAGTGGAACAGGTTGCCCAGGGAAGTCTTGGTTGCCTCATCCCTGGCAGTGCTCATGGCAAAGCTAGATGGGATCCTGAGCAGCCTGGTCTAGTGGAAGTTTCCCTGCCCATGGTGGGGGGTTTTGAATTAGATTATCTGTAAGGTCATCAAACCATTCTCTAATTCCAGCTCAAACCATTTTGCTGATTCTGCGATCCTCTGGACTCAGCCATCAGAGGGAAAAAATCCTGACTGGATTGCCATTGGTAACTGAGAACCATCACAGTGGCACGGGTCTCCTGTTGTTTGTAAGTGTCTGCCGTGGTTCCCTGCAGTTGGTGCCACTGCCAGTGAATTAATTAATAGCTTTAATTTCCCTTTCAGTGGTGATTGCTCCAGATGATATTTTTGCCATTTCTACTTTATATTTGCAGGATCAATGTGAAGAAAGACAAGGAAGGGAAAATAAGAATGTATAAGAAAAAAAGAAGTTATTGAGAAAAAAGAAATGGGGAAATAAAAAATTGAAAGATAAATGGTACTGAGATCAAGAGGATTTAGCCATAGATCTCACTTAGATAAGGAAAAGTGGCTGAGTTTTCACTTGGATTGATCTTAGTTAGTTAGACTTAACAAAGCCAGATCTGTTTTGATTGCCTTTTGCAGTCATTTGTGATCAAGGGATTATGGCTGGGAGAGACACAAGAAAACAGAAAATACAAAAAATAGTAATAGCCTTCAAGAAAATGGCATTGAAGATATTTCCTTTTCATTTGTCTTTCTAGACTTTTGTCTTTCTCATTCCCTAAATGTTTTTCTTCTTTATTCACTGAGTTTCCATTTTTCTACCTTTTTTTTTCATGCTTTGCATATCTCTCAGTTTTCCTTTGAATATAAATAGATAGGATCTGTATTTTCTCTTAGGTGTGTTTCTCCAGGTGAAAAGGTTTGTACAGCTCGACTTTGAAATCAGTAGTAAGAACTTCAAATATTTATCTCTCAGTAGGTGGAGAAAGTCTTAACACAACACTGCAGATGCGTCAAAGGCTATTTGGTTGTGTTTACTGCTGTAATAAAATGAAAATATCTGCTGGGTATTCGTATGGTTTAATATTGATGGGTGATTTCTTCCTCCTTGTCTTGCATCTGACTGGTTTTGAAATGCCAAATCAAACACCCATCCAGTGAATATGCAAGGACGTGTCTGTCGCAGAAGCAGCTGCTTGCAGATTGCTTTACTTAAAGTGCTTTGAGAGGCAGGTTGCCCAATGGGGAAACAGGCTACAGACTAATTAAGAAATGTCATGTTTCTTCTTCCTTGCCTTAAAATTCTCTACAGAATTTTTCGTTATTAAGCACTTCATAAGATCCCAAGCCTACTGAACTTTGAAAACTTGCAAAAAGCTTTCTGCTACAAGTTTTAATTAGAGTATTTCCCATTCCAGCTCATGACAAAACAAATATGTGACCTCTGACTGGTCTTCATAATCATTTACCTATCTCAAATTAAAGTTGTGGGATTTATTTAGATCATAAAAGGAAGCTCTCCCCTTTTTTCCTAGTTTCCTTTATGGTATTTTATAATAAAGTGAAGGAAATCCCTGTAGTTATACAGCATTCATCAAGCAAAGGTGTGAAGTGTTGGATTTGTTGTGGCTTTTCATATTCACGGAAAACCAAGCTGGCATCTTTAATGCATTCACAGATGTCAGACATCTTGTGAAGAGAACCAACATACTGTAGTGTGATTTACTTGGCAACAGAGTACAGCAAAAAAAGGGAAAATTGTTTGGCTGTAGGATAGACAGTGGCTCTGGATGTACCTCCCAGCCAAACAGCCACACTGAGCTGATTGTGTTATCACAAATTCATCTTTCTCCCATTTGTCCCCCATTCCATCTCACACTGACTCCTTGTATTCAGCACTGTCACCCAGTGACCTTTCTGTCCAATCCTGTAGTGCCAGCAGGGGTGAAATATTATGTTTTCATTGATTAAGCAAAAGGCTTATTAGAACACATGCATTTATATATTTTTTGGTCACATGTTGGAGGGGTGGGAAGAATTAAAGGAAAAAAACCATGAAAGCTTAAATAACGTTGGCTACATTTCTACATATGGAAATATTAAGAAATAATAGAGTCTGCTCACTTCTAAGCCCCTCAGTAAGAAGAGGAATAGAGCATAATCATCTATCACATTCATCTTCTTTTATCCATACTAAAAATATTTTCTATACAGACACTTGGGTCTGCAGCTTAATTGCTCATCCTTCTGGCCCAAAGCACACTTCGCACACAGACAGCATTTCTGCCAAATCTCAGAGCCTCTGTTTCTGTTTCTTGTGTTCCTCTGGGGCTACATTCGTGTCTCAGGGCATTTGCCAGACGGTCTGTAGCACATCTCCCTTCAAGGGTTCATGAGCCAGAAGCAGCTGAGCAGCCTGGCTGCGGGCCAGTGGGGCAGAGACCACGGGAAGGACGGGCCACAGCACTGAAGGCAGGACTGCACCAGGGCCAAAGGCTGCCCTCAGGTCAGCAACAAACACTGCCCACCACTGCTGACTCTGGGGGGTCAAATGACTTTGTATGCTGAAACCACAGAAACCCAGACCTGAGAGGAGCCATGCTGAGAAACAGTACTAGCCAGGACTGGATGGGATTTACAGTTGTCCCCCATGACACCATTAGCACCCACAGAAGTTCATAAGAAGAGAACAGGCAAATATTGTCCAAACTCTCCCACAGCCTTCAGCAATTTGCAGTTCAGTCTTCCCAAAATTAAATTTATTTATTAAATTTATTAAATTCCTTTGTGGATTTTTCTTCTATGAGTTTATAATTTGTTGAACAAGTGTAAATTTTATCTCCTATAGTGCCCTGTTATGACTTCCACAACCATGCTGCACAGCACAGTAGTATCTTCTAAATTTTCTACCTGCTAGTTTCATTTGATGCACTGTAGCCCTTGTTTTTGAAAAAACAATGCATACTGATTCTGTATTTACTGTCTTCATTCCACTCATGTTCTAAACATCTCTATCATACACCCACTCAGCTGTCTTTCTTCTAGGCTGAAAAGCTGTAGTCATTACTTGTATGAAAACCATTCCACCCCTTAAATGATCTTCCTCTCTTTTTCAGTTCTACTCTGTGTCTCGTTTTCAGATGAGGACTTGAGAATTTCAAAGGTTAGAAAGAGTGACTTGGTGACTTATTTTACATCCATGGTCATATTACATACAAACCATAACAACCATAATACAAAATCAGCCATTAAGATTGCCGTATGCATGAGTAAACTGGTGGTATGATTTCTGGAATAAACCCACAGACTTGGACTTGTTAATTTGTTTTTTCACGCTGTGCTATTTATGTAATTTTATGCTGCTTAAACTAAGCCTTTTTCTACCCTCTAATATCTCATATCTTATTTTAATTGGTTTAGTACCTTTTTTTATTATTTCCATGTATATTTTCCACTCATTTTACCCTACAGGCAGAGCTCCAGAGTGCCTCCAGCACTGAGAGCTTTGTCTCTCTTTTTTCCTTTCAAAAGAAGTAAATATCTCATCAGTCTATAAAGGCCCCCCACACCCCAGAGCATCTCACTGTTTGTCCCTACTCTTATGACCTTCTCTACAAAGAAACCTGTATGATTCAATTGGTTGGAATAAGACAGTTGCCACTGATGGATTTTCCTTTAGGAAACACTGTGACATGATTCTGATCTCACAAAAAATGTACTAGAAGCAACCTTTCATCCACATGTTCTAAAAGGAGTCAAAAATATAAAGCAAAAGGGGTTTTCACAGTATCTAGGGAATTTAGGAGCAGAAATCCCACTAAGACATCAAAGAGGCTTGTCCTTAACTCCCCTGGATGCTCCTGAAACTCCCATCCTCAAAGCTTGTCCTAGAAGGATTATAAGCACACCCCAGCAGTAGGAATGTGTTGTTCTGTTTAGCAGCAGTGCAGGGGAGAAGTGCGTTTGAACTGCATGGGAACAGTCTCCCGTAAATCACTGCCTGCATCAAAAGATTGGCTCAAGCCCCTTCTTCCTCCTCCCTGTTCCTTCCCAAACTGGCCACGTCACAAGGGAGTATTTCTGGATACTTTGAAGGAGGACAGACCTAAAGAAGGTTTTCACCAGCTGCTTCACATGCATAAGTGCAAGTGGAATTATTTTACATTATGTAATTAAGCATTGTGACTGTACCTTCCCCACAAAAGGAGCAAACCTGGTGACACATAGTCTACAGTCTAAGAGGGCTTTTTGCAGATGGGAAATTGAGACAGTGTGATTTAAGTGGGTCTCCCAAGGACAGAAAAAAGGAACAATGGCTAGGGCATTAGCCTGAGCCTTGCCAATTTAACTCAGTGCCTTGTTAGATGTTTCCAAAAGTCCATGTGTGCCTTAAATAGATAATTATATTTTTTTGCAGTAGTGTGAGGTAACTGCATAAAAAGTTTAGAAGTGCTCTAAACTCTTGTTCTGGCACACAGCTAAGAGGACAACAAGAGAAGTCAGACCAGGAATTCCTGACTTGGAGATGATTACTATAACTACTTAGTTATCCCTCTTCCCTTCCCTCCCTGTAATTACTGGTTGTGACCTATCGCATGTGATGTAATTACTGCGTTATTGACATAGAGATTAAGCTCAGGCACTTTCTGGGGGTGAACTTGCTGTTTGAAAAGGCTTTCCTCCATCTTTCCCTTTTTGATAGGAAAATGAGAGTGTAGAGAATGGAAATGCTGAGCTCTCATGCAGTCGGACTTACGTTGTTTCAAAAATGCTGTCTTTATGAGCTGATAAAAAGATTTCAATAAGGAAAACCATACAAAGGATCTAATAGTTCTTGGCTGTTTAGTGGAAAGGAAAGCAGGGGAATGTGAAGGAAAAATAATAGTAATGCAACCTTCCATTTTCTAACATGGACAGTTGGCAATACTGTGCTTTTCCAATTAAGATGATAGCATCTGGACTACTGTAATCCTTAAGGTTGTAAACTGTGTCATGTTGCCCAGAGTGGATTCATCAGTCAGCTGGCAATAATTTATATGATTAAAAAGAAAGGCACTGCCCATAATTTTACTGTAGGGTGGCTATGCTGTGTTTTGGCGGGTTTTTGGCTGTGGAAAATAATTTGTCTAAAGCATTGTACTGGAAGAAAAAAAACCTGCAACAGAATTAACCAAATATCTTCCTTTGTCTTCTCGTCCCTGTTCAAAAATACCTCATATAAAAGAAGTAAGGTGAGGTTTTAATGATTTTAAGATTAATTTTTTTACCCACTAGGTTAGATTATTTACTATATGCTGGAGTTTATTCCTGCAGTGCTGCTCAGGCTAGCTGCAGAGTGGGGAGAAAAGCATGCAGCTTTAGAAGGGAAGGCCGTATGGCAGATGGGGCTGTGTGACAGCTGCCACCAAGACAGGTAGGGCAGGGGATAGTGAAGGGAAAAAAGACTCAGCAGACCAAGGGGTAGGGGTTGGGAAATCCTCAGCAGCAGCGAGAAGGAGTTAGGAAGGTGCAACTTAAAAGAAACAAAGAGAAGCTGAAATGAGTTTCATGGAGTTGTTTTCCTTAGTTGTTTCTCTGCCATCCAGCTCAATATTTGGATCAGTAATGATGTTATCCTGCAAATGCATAATAGTGGCTACAAAGCAAGAACTGCTATCTTAGGAGGAGATAGTTTGGTGTTCCTTGCTTGAAAAATTAGAATAAATCTGTCAGTAATTTCAACACTTCTGTGAGATTATGAAGTTTTTTTTCATTTCCTCCAAATCATTAGTATCAGGAGTTCAGAGCTAGGGAAGCTGAACAACTTGTCTGCTGAGTCAGGTTTTCTGAGGTACATTGGTACTGCTTAAATGCAATGAAAGACTTGCTAGAAAGAAATTGAGGGCTCTCCTGGAGCTAACAAACCTTCCCTCACACAAGTTCCTTGTCTGAGCCTTGTGTAAGGATTCACACCTGTGCTGAAATGGGAATGCTGAACACCTGTGCTGAGCAGGTTGAAATAGAAATGCTGAACACCTGTGCTGAGTAAGTGGAAGAGGTTATAAAAGCAGAGAAAAGAGTAAACAACCTTTTCATAACTTCAGAATTCAGGTAAACAGGGGCTTCTGAAAAGTTTTTTCTAAATATTTGTTTCTTTCTGTTTTGGTGTTTTTTGTTGGTGTGTTGTTTTATCCCATATTTATAATATGGGATAAAATTGCAAACTTTTTCCCAAGCTGTTAGCTTGTACTGATTCCAGATTGTTCCTTGCTTTCCTCAGTGAGCCCTGGTACTTTTTCTTGGTTTGTGTATCTCCCTCCCTTCATGACTGGAAGCAGGAGTAATCACAAAGGAGGAAAAATGGTGATTTTCTTTATAGCCTGTGTCAGCCAGTGTACCGGCCAGAGCTGCTCTGGCAATTTCTGTTTGACCCATTCCTATATATCCAAGAAAGGCCAGCTTGCACCCAGCATTTTTTCCCTAATAGGTTCAGTACCAATGGCAAGCTGATTGTGCATTATCCTTAACCAATTTCTATAAATATGGTTATATATGTTTGTAAATTGAGTGATTTGAATGCACAAGATAAATTATCATGCATCACAACCACTGCTCAAATGCCTGCATTTTTAAGTGTGAGTAGCTTCACTGTAACAGTAGCATGAGAGGGAGCTGGAATTTGCCAGGAAGGGGAGAGTGTGGGAAGTGAGGGGTTTTTTCTTTAATTCTGAAAAATACAATCACATCTGAATTTTGGCTTACTTTGTAGAGGTGTATTGAGATACTGTGACCTTATATGAGCCCAAAACAATTAAAAAAAAAGAAGTCTTCCTATCAAGACAATTTCCTTGAAACTATTCAGGGAGTTACAATATTCACTTAAATAAATGATTTTGAAAAATGCAGTAAACTCTTAGCTTCATCCTCCGAAGCAGCCTGGAAAAGTTAGATAAAATCATGATTTAATATCCTTTGACACAACAGACATATTTAATGGAAGGGCATAGCCAGCCTTCTCTCCAGTGAGGCAATACTAGATTCAGTGGATCAACCCTAACCTTTAGAAGCAGGTTTTTCTGATGGAAGAGGTAATACTCTCTTCACTGTGTTATAGAGGCACAGTAGACTTGCCATGAACTTTGTAGATGTGGGTGATGCTTCACTAGAACAGAGGGGAAGCTTCTCTTTCAGTTTGTGATTCTCGCCTCCAAGAGCCACCATGAGAGGACCTGTACAGCATCCACAAGGTCTTGTGTTGGTTTGGGATGAGTGAACTGCAAGTGGCTCTGTGCCCTTGCTTTTATCATGGTTCTTTAAAAGATGTGACTTGACAGCATCAAAGTGACTTGCATTAATCTTTATTACTCACTGGGTACTCCAGCTTCGTTGCTAATATCAGTGCCTTCACTATTTGAATTGGTTTATTATTAGAAGATGAAGCAAAACTACTACCAAACCCCTACTAATCTCTCCCCTTTCATCTCCCTGCCACTGAAAGCAACCCATTTACCTTTTTCAGGTGATTTTTTGCTAACAACTTGCAAAGTTTCCTTTTGGTGGGAATGCATAAATAGATGGGGATTATCTGAAAATGCTGCTAATAAATTAGTATATGTAATGCTCAAAAAAGCTTAGGCACACAATCAAACAGGTCTGCAAAAGAAAATCCATGGGTTGTTTCAGAGCAAGGAGCAATCTGTGCTTATAAAGTCACACAGACTTACTGGCAGGAGTATTTACCTTGCCAGTAGTAAAACTGCAGATCCCCAGGCCAGCGTATCTGGCGGTGCAGCTGTGGGGCACGGTCTGCTGTGGGAAGCATCTCCTGGGCACAAATAGCACTAAGTCAGTTTGCTGAAGGACTGCATTGCTCTGGAGAACTAAGCCAGAGCATTACACAGGTGCACAGCCTTGCAAGTGCCCCTTTGACCTCAGGGAGGAGGAACTGGTGCTCGAGTAGAGAAAATCACAGAATCACACTGATATTCTGAACTGGAAGGAACCCACAAGGATCACTGACTCCAACTCTTGAGCAAATGGCCCACACAGGGATCCAGCTCTCAACCTTGGCACTTCTAGCACCAGGCTCCAGTACAGAGCCTAGCTGTCCCTCTGCTGTGCAATGGGGAAAAGGAGCAAATGAGCTTCTTGTAATACTTCACTGGTGTGGGAGGCATTTACGTACCTTTTTTTCCAGGGAAATAAATAGCTCCAGCTACAGTTACTTGTGTCAGGTGGACAGTCTGCTGCTTCTGAGCACGGACAAGAGGTAGAAGCTGTAGGAAATGGCTGGGTAGCTTCTGCTTTTGAAGGCAGAGCTATAAACTGCAGAAGTAAATTAGACAGGAGTATAATATCTTACACTGAGACATGATTCTTGTTATTAATCAGTGATCAAATAACAGTTCAGCCATGTAAATTCCTTCTACTTTCAAAGCACAAAAGAGCTGTGCTCATTTACTTCAGCCAAGAATTTGATATAATAATTTTGGGAAGCTTCCTGTTTCTTTCATGTTCACAAGAGTTCTGTATTACGTAGAGAGACTGTGGCACGAATGTTACCTGGCCCAATTTCTGTGTATAATTAATTGACTTAGCTTTTTTTTCTCTGTGTGCAATTCCACACACAAAAGGATGTTTTAAATCACAGCCAATTGCTGAGAAAAGTTTCAAGGAATCTTTTATTTAAAAAGATCCTAAATATTCTGTTTTCTTTTATTCCCACATTATACAATTGTAAAGTTTTTGAGCAAGCAGTATGGTATTTTTCTACTGAGCCTTCAAGTCACAAGCTTTCTCTTTATTTCAGAAATATCAGACATTCTACACCATTTGTTCTATATTAATCTAACCCTGTATACTTCACTAAAACTTCTTCTTGGGATACTTTTGTCCAACAAATGCAGCCCAAAGGCAGCTACATAGGAATAGTGCATTAAAAAAAAGATACAACAAAAAAACACTTAGGGGTGAAAGGTACTTTACTGAGTGCACACATGTTATATGTAGGTCTTCAGATGTTGCTTGGCTGAGACTTTGATAGAATACCTAGGGTACTTTTCCTGGAATGACAGTGTCATGAAGTCATTTGAGCAGTAATTTATTTGGAGCAATACCTGTGATTTCTGGCATGTGCTGGAAATTTTAATTCAGGCTCAGATATGTTGAGAAGAAACACTTGAAATCACTAGGCTGGTAAAATATATAAGCTACATTTTATAACCTTGAGTTGAGTGATGTTGTAGTATCAGCAGAGGCATATTTTGAGTTGCAATAAAAATGGTCTCTTTAAAGAAAGTCTCAGTTTGTACAGAGTAAATTTGCTGGGATTTATTTTCAAAATGCTGATTGGAAGACAAGAGGGGTCTTCATCAAAGGGGAAAAGTTGAAGAAGAAAGCAAAATAAAAGGGGCGAGTGCTGGAGTTTGAAGGCTAGACACTGGATCAAGGAAAGATAAGGATAGAGGGAGGATATAAAAATAATGCAAATGGGGAAAGGGAAAATGATGGTGAAAACAGCATATCAGAAAAGATTAAGAAAAAGAGCAGAGTTAGGAAGAGAAAAAAGCATTAAAGCAGTGCTGGAATTACGCCAGTGCTGGTCTGTGGCCGTTCACAAAAGAACCCTGACAGCTCTTGTAATGAGGGTCAGGCTAATTGAAATTTGTCCCTCTCCAAGTCTGATGGTTAAAATTCCAGTACTGATGAGGGAAATACACAGAAAAATGCAGAATGAGGAAGAGCTCTCCAGCATGACTAGGAGCACACCAATACCAAATATAAAAGAAGAAGAATATAATTTCTCCAAACTGTTTTTTCCTTTCTTTACCAGTGAATTATCACTGGCAAGGAACATAAATGGAATTCAGTCAAGTTCCAAACTTAAACACCAGGTCTGAGGAGACTTCTTAAACATAAGTCATTTGGGTATGAATATATACATTATTAAAGTTTTTTCTACATTCAAAACCCAAATGTTATAATTTGGGGGCAAATAAACTGAGTTCTTTGTGTGTTACTAAACAGCTGAATGTATATTTCAAATAGGAAGCTTAGTGCTGGCTGTACCACAGGACCGTGGCTGATTCTTCTTTACAGGGTCTCCTGTAATTAACATTATCAATAATATAAAAGAGGAATGCAAGGTGTGCAGCTAACTATTTATACTGGGAGATCTTCTGATCCTTCTGGTCTATTTCATACATCATTAAATCATTGAAGGAAATAGGTGAGGCAAAGGATCCTTGATTTTTCCAAAGGAGAGTCTTCTTTTATGTAAATTAGGTTAATAACTTTTTAAGAGCAAAGTACAGTTTTAAATATAAGGCTAGAAGAAATTGTTTAAATAACCATCTTTTAGAGAAACCTTGTGTGTTGGGAAAGTAATCATATAGAGTAAAATATATGCGCAGGACTTTTCATATAAGGTGGGAAATAGTTCTCAACACGCAAATTTATGGGACGCGCTTCTTGTGTTCCACTTGTACCAATTTAAGGGAGAGGCAACTCCGCTGAGGTAATGCTGATGTAAAATCCACAGAAAATCTGCCCAAGTGGTGAGGGGCCCAATTCAGCCAAGTGTATAAACACATGCTTCAATTCATTCCCACTCACAGCATATGCTTACATGTGCTATTGCTTCACTATCACACACAGTTTATGTCAGCTATAGCATAGTCCAAAAACTGTAATATCCATAATTTCAGAAGGAATGCAGAGCTGTAGGCTGTGGGAGTAAATGTGTTCTCATCGGCTTCTGGGCCCTGCACATGGAGTGAATGCTGCTTGTGTCTACCCTTGGCCAAAGGGACATCCTCACAGCTGCTGTGAGGAGCCTTTCCCAGCACCAAGAAGGGCTTTCTGTAGCTGGATAAGGTGTTTTCAGCTTGAATTCTTTTGGAAACTCTTTTTGTATTTAGTAAAATCCAGCTATTCTCTTAATGTGTTTAGATAATGTAGTGATTGGCACCTTAGAAATACTTCTGACAGACAGATAAAAGGATTCCAAATGCGTCCTTTGTGAATTTTTAATAAAAGATTT
>VYZQ01018562.1:44428-62836 GCA_013400655.1 Mystacornis crossleyi
GGAGATAACATGCTTTCTGTTTGTAGTCAAATAGATCCTTTGTCCTAGTCACAAAATCTCCTTCCAACATATTTCCAACCTTTGCTCTCTCAGTTTACTCAGGACCCCTGGTTCTGCAAAACTCTGTATCAAAGCTTGCTTTCATCCCTATCCCATTCTCAGTTTCCATATTCAGACATTCCCCTGCCAGACCTACATACCTGTGAGACTTTTCTGTTAAACTATCATCCTCCCCAACAGTACTCTTCTGAATGTGCCCATAATAAAACCTTAAGGTTATTTTGTTGACAGTTCCCTAAATTAAAATGTGAATCTAGTAAATTTTTTCTTCCAATAGTTTTCCATTGCCATTATCAATGTAGTGGAGCACTGTTTCAAGCATGCAGAGAGTGTCTGCCCCTTTATCTGTCACCCAGTATTCCTGATTTCTCTGTAGCTTGGTGTTTGTGACACTCTGTAGGTGTCTTTGCTTGGTCTCTCTATCTTGCTACACTCCACAATGAGAAAAATCTGGAACCTAATGACGCAGCCTAAATTCCCTTTTATAAATTACACTAAGAATCCCCAGTGCTGGGTTTTCTGGCAGTCTGCCAGATACCATGTCCCACTGCATAGACCTCTCTCCTCTCCTCTCCGGCTGAGATTACTCACATGGAGGGGTTCACATACCCCTGAGTATGTCCAGGAGCATGAGCGGGTCTGTGCTCAAGGCCTTAGCACGGCAGCGTGGAAATCTGAACTCTGAGATTCAGCTGCGTGTCCCTGAAGAGAAACCAAAATCTTCAATGGCAACCGTGTCAGGTTTGCCTGTTTGTAAAACAGCAATCATGTTCCCTGCTTTCTTAGCGTGGATCACAGTCTCCTTCAGGAGTAGATGGAGGTCTGGTAATCACAGAAGTACTTGGGTTTTCCCAGGACACTTGTTCTTCCACCGTGGTGAATGCTGAAATAAGATTCACTAATCAACAGGAAAACCACTATGAATTCCAGGTTTACCCAGTCACCCAGGTTATTTCCACCTCTCTGCATATCTGATTTATTTGAATCCTCATTTCCTAAGGAAATAAGATTTATGAAAACATCTTTACCTATCTTCCATTTTGAATCAGGCATATTTGTGAATAAAATTCTTCATCACAATAAAGTCCTAATCAGTAATAAAAAGCCTCTCCTGGAAAGCAAATGTCTTTTTAGTGTGTCCACTGGAGAGGGTGGAAAGTAACAATCACTTAAATTCTTACTAAAGCAAAAAACCCTACACATAATAGTACATTATGAATGCTTAGCTGCTTGGGAAAAAAGCAGCTTTTGGAGTTTTTTCTGTTTCAGACATTAGATAATCCCCTCCTCAACTAAAGCTTTTCCCATATGAATTACCAGTTTTAAAACAAGGAGTAACAGAAGAATATTTTTTTCCCCCATCTAATACCTACTGGATATTTAGTTAGGGTTACCTCACACATTCAGGTAAAAGTTGATCAACTAGAAGACACTAGTCCAGTGGAAACCAGATATAGTTAGCTCCACTGCTCATGGAACAATTTCCCTGCAGATCCTTGTGATTTCTTCCCCAGATATGAGCTGTCCCCTCTGATCATTGTGCTATTTCAAACAACTGATTCACACACTCCACAGACTTCTAAGCAACTCTTGTACACAACAAATCATCCTCAAGTTTGGAATAAATAGGAATTGAGCTATTTCTTAAATTACCCTTTAGAAAAGGGCCTTAAATTGTAGCATCCTTTTCCATTTAGTTGTTGTTAGTCCGAGGCTGGTGTGGTGCTCTGTGTTAGAAGATTCTCATGTCACAGACTGAAACTGAAGCACAGGAAGTTCCATCTGAAGATGAGGAAGAACTTCTTTACTGTTTGGGTGATCGACACTGGAACAGGTTGCCCACTGGGGTCGTGGAGTCTCCCTCACTGGAGACATTCCAGAATCATCTGGATGCAATCCTGAGCCATGTGATCAAGGATGGGCCCACTTGAGCAGGGAGGTTGGTCCCTTGCAACCTTATCCATTCTGGGATCTCTTTCAGTACCCTTTGGTTTAGCTACCTTTATGTGAAACACGCTGTTTCACCACAAATGGGACTCTGCCTCCAGGATGTTTTGCAGTGGATTTTATTGTGCTTTTGTTTGTTGCCTCAGAGACTTTTATCTGTGTAGGTACTTAATTTGATTAAGTCACCTTTTCAGTTTTCTGAGCTCTCTGCCTAAATCTGGAATTCCAAGAGCTTTGGAAATTCCATTCCACCTAGAAATTCCTTCTGAGCTGAAACTTCAGTTCATTTTCACAGAGATTTCTGGTACGGTCTGTAAAATAGACAATACAATTGTTGCAAGACAGTAATGCCTCTATAACTAATTCTCAGGCTTTTTTTTCTTCATAAGCTCTTTACCTGTGGATGTAGCATAGGCAGACAGAACATGAATTCCACTGCACTATCATCAAGCTTTTAGCCAAGGTGGTTCACTACCCCAAAAGTAGATGTGCTTAAGGATTGCTTTTGTGCTGCAAAGTTCCAGCTGTTGGCGTTTGGATGTGCACCTCTGTTGAAAGTGTGCAAAATGTTTGGCATTGTCAGAACAGGAAGTCCAGCTACAACAAAAACACTGGTTTCATGTTGGAGCACCTACATGCAACAGCACACCAAGTATTCCTAGAAGGAAACTGCTGCCCTCCTGATGTATGAGGGTACTTATTTTTGTATTTTCCATTAACCCTGAAATAAGGGTTCCTTGCCTTAGAAATCTTAAGGTAGAGATTTGGGTTTTTTGGTCATGAAAGTTAAAACAATTAACTCATTCATAAGGCAGGAATTTTAATTGAGATCACCAAGGTTGAAAAACAAGTGAGTTATTCACAAGTAGAATTATATGTTTTTCTCAGCCTTTTCCTCTAAATATTTGATCAGAGAAGGGCTTGTTTTAGACGAACTGCAGCAGAAGAAAATATTAATCTTAGATTTTATATTCTGTGAGTCAGTGGAAGTTGGTAACACACAACTGTATTTATCTTGTCCTGTCATTTCAGATGTACCTTACCCCACTCTATGGAATCATTTCTTATAGATGCTGGCAGCAGTCCTTGCCATCTCATACCTGATTTTTTTTTTTTTTTAAGCTAGACTTGTTTATTTTAGACAGGTTGCTTCATACCCTGTTCAGAAATGAAATGTTTTCTCTGTGTATGGAATTTGACAGAAACGAAGAAAAATCTCATCCATTTTCCTCAGTTGTCCTTACCTCATATGAAGGAAAACATTCACAGCTGTCTCTAGTGTCCTGCAATGCAATAATTTTTCTCAGAGGTAGACTAATACCCAAAAAGGCCACTTGCTGACAAGGCCACTTGCCTTCTGCACTCGATACTGTAATGTCTGGACACTGGGAGTACAAGTATGACCTCTTTAAGTTTCTATTAAGCCCATTACCCTTTCAAACAGACTCATAGTTTGCTATTTAGGCTAACAGAAAAGGTACAAGGATTTTTACTGGCACTGAAATCAATAATTTCCAAAATGCCCTAGGGAGCCATACACANAAACAGCAATCATGTTCCCTGCTTTCTTAGCGTGGATCACAGTCTCCTTCAGGAGTAGATGGAGGTCTGGTAATCACAGAAGTACTTGGGTTTTCCCAGGACACTTGTTCTTCCACCGTGGTGAATGCTGAAATAAGATTCACTAATCAACAGGAAAACCACTATGAATTCCAGGTTTACCCAGTCACCCAGGTTATTTCCACCTCTCTGCATATCTGATTTATTTGAATCCTCATTTCCTAAGGAAATAAGATTTATGAAAACATCTTTACCTATCTTCCATTTTGAATCAGGCATATTTGTGAATAAAATTCTTCATCACAATAAAGTCCTAATCAGTAATAAAAAGCCTCTCCTGGAAAGCAAATGTCTTTTTAGTGTGTCCACTGGAGAGGGTGGAAAGTAACAATCACTTAAATTCTTACTAAAGCAAAAAACCCTACACATAATAGTACATTATGAATGCTTAGCTGCTTGGGAAAAAAGCAGCTTTTGGAGTTTTTTCTGTTTCAGACATTAGATAATCCCCTCCTCAACTAAAGCTTTTCCCATATGAATTACCAGTTTTAAAACAAGGAGCAACAGAAGAATATTTTTTTTTCCCCATCTAATACCTACTGGATATTTAGTTAGGGTTACCTCACACATTCAGGTAAAAGTTGATCAACTAGAAGACACTAGTCCAGTGGAAACCAGATATAGTTAGCTCCACTGCTCATGGAACAATTTCCCTGCAGATCCTTGTGATTTCTTCCCCAGATATGAGCTGTCCCCTCTGATCATTGTGCTATTTCAAACAACTGATTCACACACTCCACAGACTTCTAAGCAACTCTTGTACACAACAAATCATCCTCAAGTTTGGAATAAATAGGAATTGAGCTATTTCTTAAATTACCCTTTAGAAAAGGGCCTTAAATTGTAGCATCCTTTTCCATTTAGTTGTTGTTAGTCCGAGGCTGGTGTGGTGCTCTGTGTTAGAAGATTCTCATGTCACAGACTGAAACTGAAGCACAGGAAGTTCCATCTGAAGATGAGGAAGAACTTCTTTACTGTTTGGGTGATCGACACTGGAACAGGTTGCCCACTGGGGTCGTGGAGTCTCCCTCACTGGAGACATTCCAGAATCATCTGGATGCAATCCTGAGCCATGTGATCAAGGATGGGCCCACTTGAGCAGGGAGGTTGGTCCCTTGCAACCTTATCCATTCTGGGATCTCTTTCAGTACCCTTTGGTTTAGCTACCTTTATGTGAAACATGCTGTTTCACCACAAATGGGACTCTGCCTCCAGGATGTTTTGCAGTGGATTTTATTGTGCTTTTGTTTGTTGCCTCAGAGACTTTTATCTGTGTAGGTACTTAATTTGATTAAGTCACCTTTTCAGTTTTCTGAGCTCTCTGCCTAAATCTGGAATTCCAAGAGCTTTGGAAATTCCATTCCACCTAGAAATTCCTTCTGAGCTGAAACTTCAGTTCATTTTCACAGAGATTTCTGGTACGGTCTGTAAAATAGACAATACAATTGTTGCAAGACAGTAATGCCTCTATAACTAATTCTCAGGCTTTTTTTTCTTCATAAGCTCTTTACCTGTGGATGTAGCATAGGCAGACAGAACATGAATTCCACTGCACTATCATCAAGCTTTTAGCCAAGGTGGTTCACTACCCCAAAAGTAGATGTGCTTAAGGATTGCTTTTGTGCTGCAAAGTTCCAGCTGTTGGCGTTTGGATGTGCACCTCTGTTGAAAGTGTGCAAAATGTTTGGCATTGTCAGAACAGGAAGTCCAGCTACAACAAAAACACTGGTTTCATGTTGGAGCACCTACATGCAACAGCACACCAAGTATTCCTAGAAGGAAACTGCTGCCCTCCTGATGTATGAGGGTACTTATTTTTGTATTTTCCATTAACCCTGAAATAAGGGTTCCTTGCCTTAGAAATCTTAAGGTAGAGATTTGGGTTTTTTGGTCATGAAAGTTAAAACAATTAACTCATTCATAAGGCAGGAATTTTAATTGAGATCACCAAGGTTGAAAAACAAGTGAGTTATTCACAAGTAGAATTATATGTTTTTCTCAGCCTTTTCCTCTAAATATTTGATCAGAGAAGGGCTTGTTTTAGACGAACTGCAGCAGAAGAAAATATTAATCTTAGATTTTATATTCTGTGAGTCAGTGGAAGTTGGTAACACACAACTGTATTTATCTTGTCCTGTCATTTCAGATGTACCTTACCCCACTCTATGGAATCATTTCTTATAGATGCTGGCAGCAGTCCTTGCCATCTCATACCTGATTTTTTTTTTTTTTAAGCTAGACTTGTTTATTTTAGACAGGTTGCTTCATACCCTGTTCAGAAATGAAATGTTTTCTCTGTGTATGGAATTTGACAGAAACGAAGAAAAATCTCATCCATTTTCCTCAGTTGTCCTTACCTCATATGAAGGAAAACATTCACAGCTGTCTCTAGTGTCCTGCAATGCAATAATTTTTCTCAGAGGTAGACTAATACCCAAAAAGGCCACTTGCTGACAAGGCCACTTGCCTTCTGCACTCGATACTGTAATGTCTGGACACTGGGAGTACAAGTATGACCTCTTTAAGTTTCTATTAAGCCCATTACCCTTTCAAACAGACTCATAGTTTGCTATTTAGGCTAACAGAAAAGGTACAAGGATTTTTACTGGCACTGAAATCAATAATTTCCAAAATGCCCTAGGGAGCCATACACAAAGATCTTACCGAAAATCAACAAGATTTGTACTCAGTAGAAACTTCTATTCTTGGAAAATTACTGCAGACACATATTAGGAATTAGATCAAAAGAAATCTTCAAGATTGGATGAGTTGATTTCTTTCTTCTTTGTCACTGGGCTCATCTTTCTTTCATACGAGTCTAGTGGACAGTGTTGTGCTATTGAGGCACATGTCAAGTGTAAAGTTGACTTCAGCTGGTTTGAATGCCACTTACTACTCTAATAACCATTTTCAAGAAGGCAGCATGGAATTAATATGCTACAGTCTGCACAAAAGGAAGATAAAGCAAATGCAAACTTAGATCAGATAATTAACACACCTTTGTGCATAGTGCTTGTAACAAATCCCAAGAAACTATTCGATGATATTTTAAAGCAAGGAGGTTAAACTTTGTGTATGTGATGAGGATCCTCTTTCACTCTTTGAAGTGATCTAGATGAAACAGGGTTTTTTTTGTTTCAGGTCAAGAAAATGTAAGTGATAATGGATATAAAACATTTCAACCTCAAACGAATCATTCTAACTTTACAAACTGAAAAAAAAAGGTCTTTCCTGTGCTTATATAAACAGAAAGGTTTAGACACTTCTTTTAGGGATGTTAAACAGTACAATGAATTGTAATTGTTCTGGAGCAGAATAAGCCCTTTATGAACAGAAAACAGGATAATGTATTTTCTGGAGGATATTCAGGGGTGTGGGGTTTTTGTTTGGGTTTTTTGGTTTTTTGTTTTCTTTGGGGGGTTTCTTTTTAATTTTTCTTTCTTGTTTTTTGGGAGTTTGGGGTTTTTTTTGGAAAAAGACCGACTAAGTTTTACCATTGAGTCAGGTAATTGAGCTGGGGATCAATCACTGCCAGAATAGCAGAAAATACCCAGCATATGCAAGAGAAAAAAGTATTTCCTGAGTACCCTGCAACAGAGAAAATGGAGATCCCAGTGCAGTTCCACAATCCATGCCTAAAGCTGTAGTAGCATCTGCGGTATGTCTCTGCAATCTCCCGCTGCAAAACCAGGTGTGTATAAGGGAAGAAGCCTTTACAAGCCAAATGCTGTAGGATGAAGTCAAGAGGGCTACACCCTAAGAAGACTGGAATTAGACTTTAAGCACTCATTCAATTTTGCTAAATTGTAGTACGTAACTGTTATCCTGGTGGTAAAAAATTTTATTCTTTCCTGTGTATCTAGGATTTTATCCCATTACATGCTGACCTTGCTTATATAATTGGCAAAAGGGTATTCCATTAAAAGTAAAAGCTTTTTTATTTCATTTTGTCCATATGGTTCAATTTTTAATGTCCATCCTCTTAGTGACCAGACATTTACCAGGTTCACTAACTTTCTGTAGATGGCTGTATATTATGGCTCAGTTGCTCTGAGGTCAATCCTCTGTTTTCCTATTTATTTACTTAAAGAAATGAACTGTCTTGTCCAGACTGGCCATTTTCTAAGATAGTACACAGAATAAGCCACAACTTTCATNAGGCACCAGGACAAATGCTGCATATTGGATATAGGTATACATTCTCTAACCAAACTACATCAGGCTTTTCTCTGACCTTTCTTTCTTACTTAAATTGATGAGTGCACGATAACCTGTATTACAAAGTTGAATTTAAATCCATTTTTTTGTAACTGATGTGTTTACTGGAAATCTGTCAGACTACTAAGTTCCACCACTAGCTGATGGTTTAGCTAGTTTGACAGTTAAAAAAAGGCAGAGCTGGAACTACTGTATCTGCCTTAGACATTTCAAACCAGTGATAACAAGGGAATACTAAAATATCTAGTCAAAATTATAAATTGAAGTGTAAAACTGCGAGGGTTTAGCTATGGCAGAAGAGCTACCAATTAAATTTATTTTTGCAGTGGAAAGACAAGGGATTAGCTTGTCTAGGTCCTTTATACAAAAAAGTATAGATTGAATCTTCTGAGATATTCAGTGCTGTAAACTATTTCTCAGCTGTAGAGTGAGGCAGGCAAATCCATCAGTGCTGTTAAAGCAGTTTTTAAACCACTTGTAGGTGGGGTGTGCTGTCAGTCTCATTGCTGGGGTATTTCATGCTTTCACTCTGCGCTTTCCACACAGTTGCAGAGTCTAAGAGAAGTAGGTGTGACTATATTATGGGTTCTGGTTTATACAGTTCTGAAAGAAGGAACAGTAATGAACAGAAACTAATTAAAAATAAATTGAGAGGAATAGGTGAGTTTAATTTTTGTGCTATTTTAACTTTTAAAAGAACTAAACCAATTTATTTTAAAAATAAACTAAGTATCTTGAGACAAATTCAGGCTTTTTGTGACCAGGGGAGCCACACAGTGCCTGTCAGGATCATTGAAAGTTGTTTGCAGTGTACTACAGAAAATATTTCTGCAATCATGGGGTGTCCTGGTCACTTCAGTAAACCTGTGCTGCTTTGAAGGCTTATAGTATTTTTCATCCATGTTTTCATCTTTTTTAGTTAGAGAATAATCTCTGTGTATGTCTGTGAAGAAAGCATGATGATGCTACAATGGCTTCATTAAAGCCTTTATAGCCTATGGAAGTTTTGGGCTTGGATTTATTCTAGGAATGGAATATCACAATGAGACAGAACTTAAAGTTTCACACTTTGGAAAATTCATAATGGCTTTTGGCATGAACTAAAAATAAGGAAAAAGCATCAGAGATGAAATTTTGAGAAACAACAAATTTCTGCACTTTGACCTTATTAATTACAATGCATACCACGTTTTGCACAGGACCAAATCTTTTTTCAGAAAAAAAAAAATTAACATTCCACATGATTTTTTTTTTCCTGTAAGTATTTTCTTATTACTGAAAACCTTTTTTCTGACTCCATTTCCCCATCTGTTACTGGTGCAGCATTTCAAAGATGTATAAACTTTCCGATGTTTTGCTTTTATGGCTTTGCTACTAACACACAAGGGTACTGTCACAAACTTGTATGTGTAAAGTGGAGATAGAATCTAGTGGCATATTTATTAACTGGCTTTCAGAGACCTGTTAGAACATATTTTGGTAGAAAGAGGCATTTATATTCATAAATTAGGTTGCTAGTCTGTAGTTATATTTGTGTGGAAGGTGCAACCTGCTTATCTGATCAGGTCTTAATTAAATCTTGGGAGCAGTAGATGTCTCATGAATTCATTTTATGAAATGAAAGAAATTTAATATAAATGCAGTACAATACATACGTAAAAGACTAAACAATTGCACTAGAACTGATGGAATAGATCTTGAATTAGTTGCGTGTAGTTTTTGTTTGTGATACATCAGCTGACAAGGACGATAGGTAAAGCTTGTTGATACCTGGCCCATGAAGGGAGGTAAGAACTAAAGCTAGAAGTCTTTCAAGCAAAGGAATTTTCTTGTATGTACAAATGCCAAAAGACAGTTGGTGGAAACTAAAACACTCCTCATGTTCACAAAGGTCACCCAGTTGTTTTTGAGTCTAACGAAACCTTTCCAAAGTGAGGACCACAGAAGCTGAGGCATCCTATCCAGGTTATCCAGGACCAGCAACCTTGAAAGGACTTGATACTTAACTTGGGAAAACTGGCTCTCCTGAGATTTGCCGCTAAAGTGAAGTCTTTGGAGCCTAGGCAAGTTGCCCCAAAGCTGGACACAATCCTGCAACATTTGTCTCTGAGGTGGTTGTGGCAGAAACTGGAAGCTGTTTCCTGCGGAGGAACCCCCAGAGCAGCCCCAGCAGGGTGGCCCTGTAGCAGCGTCTGGTGGCACATCCCGCTGGAGCCCTGGCTCCGCCCCGCTGCCACTTCCTGCTGGGAAACATGGCTGAAGAACTGGGTGAGGACATGGGAATAGTTGTCCTGTGCCTGTGACTTCAGAGTTGAACTCCTAGCAGGTCTGTTCAAAATCTATCAGTTTTGAGAACTGTAAGGCTTACAGAAAATGAGTCAGTCTGTGCAGCTGCAGGGTCCTGAGAACTTATTTTCTATGGAAAAAATGTGGGTTTGACAGTGTCTTGCTGTCAACTCAAATTTGTCCAAACTTGAACTCCATAGCAGGCATAGTTCCTGGGAACTGGAAACTACTTTTTGACTAGTTTCCCTTATAGCTATAACCATGATTTTATTTTTAACTTTTTTTTCTGCATAATTTTCGCTGTCCTCCTTCACTTTTCCAACTCAGCACGCTCTTTTTTTTTAATCCACAACTGAAGTCTCTTTAAAACAGAGTTCCCTTTGACCAAGTATAGGGAGGGATATTTCCAGGAGACACAAAACCAGTATGAGAGGAAAATACCTTTAAGAACTTCTCAACATGCGGAGAATAAAACCCACATTTCTTCATGTGGAATTTTTCTTTTCTGGAGTATGGAGTGAGAAGATGGGGAAAGTCATTCACCAACCCTGTTATAGTCTTGCCTTTCACATGGGACCTCTCTGTTTTAGTCAGCTGAAGGTTCCGCACACATTCCTTTAACACACACGGGGTATGTCTAAATCCTGTGATGCACTGCAGTCACCTCTTGAGCAGGAGGGGTTTAGTCCAATGTCGGCTGATGGAATTCTTGCCACTGATTTAAAAAAAAATATTTAGGTCAGTCCTTAGGTAAGCAAAAATACCTTTAACAGCTTTAATATTTTTTCAAATACCAGCTTTAATATTTTTAACCGTGCCTCAGGTTGGTTATGGAGAAAAAAGTGTAACATGACTTGATGCATAGAATGCCTTCCAATTTGTTGAGTTACTGGCCAGCTTCTGAAATTTCTCACGCTTAATCTAATAGGGAGTGTGCCTGAGCAAAGGAAGCTGTAAGCATCAAGAAAGGAATGAAAGCAAGGCTTAAATACAGACAAGCTGCTTTGCAGTTACTAATGAGTTTTCCCTATTAAAATTATGTAGCTGCCAGAATTTCATATTTTTCTCCCATAAGCACTACCCAAACAGGGAGACGCAGAGATGCCCCATTATTTTTTCAGATAAACCAGGCACATTTGGTAGCAACTAAACTGGAGAGAGGGAGGGGTTTCTGTTGGCTTTTGCTGATATCGTCTGGTTTATATTAGGTTGGAATTTCTGAGATTGGGAATGTATTACTCTAACAAACAGTGGTTGCTATAGGAAATGTAGGATCATCTGCATCATCCTACATACACAAAACAGGCATGCATACTGATGGTTTCCTGGGATTTGAGTGTTGGGGGAAGCTAATGGCCACTTGTATTGTTATACTTGTGATTTCACGTCTTTCATTTGACGCTTTTACTCTTGCCATTGTAATAATTATGTGTAGTCTTCAGGAATCTGTGTGGGCTGTAATCAGTCCCCATTTTGTATTTTCCATCTTCAGTTCCATCTAGAACAAGATGGTGCTTGGGAAACAGCCAGAGTAGATTGACCAGAGCAAACTGTGCCTGAACAATCTGCAAGCCAATTTAGGATGAAATAAGTGGCTCTGTGGACTAGTAGAGAAGTCGATGTCTCTTATCTTAACTTTAATAAGGATAGAAGGAGAAAAAAAATTCTGCAAAGATGTCAAATTAACATCACTGGATATTTGAAATCTAGTTTGTCCAGAAAATAATGTGGAAAACTTCTGTAATGTTAATCTGTATTCTCTGTTATTGTCTGCAGTACCTATTAATAGTCCAGTTTTTCTCAACCTTTACTTGGATGTCAGGTGGTAGAAGAGTCTGACGGGGGAGGTAATGCCACGCTGCTTCCAGTTCTTCCTGTGCCATGGCGATTACCCATAATTTGGTGGTAGTTGCGGCTGCCTGATGTAACAGGCAACAATTGCCATCCTGTTCCCCAAAGACCAAGGCATTTGAGGGGTTTGGCTCCAGCATCTTTCAAGTTCCATATCTCAACAGCTTGTGCTGCATGCCAAGTGCATTCACAAAGTGTTGTAATAAATTTGATAATATTGTCTTTTGAAGGAATCTGTGTCACTGAGCCAGCACATACTGACTGCACACACAGCAAGGCTCTGTATTTCCCTAGCTCTGTACTATAATGACAGAAGGGGGAAAAAAAGCCAGACATTGAAGTATAAAGAAACCAGAGAGGCTAGACTCAGGGCACTTGCTAATGATACTGTATAGAAAAACTGAAAATATGTTAGTACAGATAGAGCCTGAGAGTATACAGCATTTGAATTTTGATCAGCTTTCATACATGTAGCTCTCAAAGTAGCAAGCATATTTATGAGGTTCAGACTGGATTTACTGCCACAGACATTGTTTCATGGTGGTGTGGTTTAACCCCAGCTGGCAGCTAGGGACCATGCAGCCACTTGCTCATGTGCCAGGGGGATGGGGAAGAGAATAGGAAAAAAGGTAAAACCCATGGGTTGAGATAGGAACAATTTAATAATTGAAATAAAATAATCATAATGGAAATGGAGGGAACAAAAAGAGAAAGAAATAAAACCTAAGACAGACAGGCGATGCACAATGAAATTGCTCATGACTTGCTGAGCAGCACTGAACCCATCCCTGAGCAATGACTGGCATCTCTCAAACAACCGTCCCAGTTTACATACTGGGCATGATGCTCTGTAGTATGGAATATCCCTTTGGCCCGTTCAGCTCAGCTGCTCTGGCTGTGCTCCCTCCCAGCTTCTTGAGTACCTCCTCACTGGCAAAGCAGGGGAAACTGAAAAGTCCCTGACTGCAGGTCAGCACCAAGTAGTGCCAACTAAAAAAAAAACAAACAAAAAATGTGTGTTATCAACATTCCCCTGCTGAATCCAAAACACAGCACTGTACCAACTACTAGGAAGAAATTTAACCCTATCCCAGCCAAACCCAGGACACATGGGCACACTCCATCCCTTCCCTACTACCATCCAAAATCAGCTTACTCTAAGCCTCAAAACAGGGCTCAGAGAATCTAAGGCCAGCTTTTCCAGCTCTCTGCACCCAAAGGCTTCTGAAACGGTGACTGAAAGGAATAGGATGTTTGAAGTGGAGCTGGTGATGCTGAGCTTCCACTAACATCTGGTCATTAATTTCAGCTTTGGGGACTTCCAAAATGTTGGCAAACACAGCTCCAGCTGGCTTGAGGCTTGTGGCTTCTCCATCAGCAGGTAAATAGGCCAGATGGTCTCTAATTTTACTACTGTTTCTAGTATGGATGATGAGCCTTGGTCCCTACAGAGCAATGCGCCTTCTAAACGCTGAACGGTTTTATCCACCTTTTGACCACATAGAAACAATGTAATTATTAGAAGAGTAGTAAAATTATTACAGCAGTGGCTAAAAAGAAAGTCTGAATGTGAGAAGCTGAGCAAAAGCAGCAATGATCACCTCGTTTTCCTCTTTCCATTTCAGAATGGCAAAGTCTAGAAATCCATTTTGAACAGCTGCACTTCCATTTGTGTTTGCTATAAAACAAAACTGTTTCACTTGTAGGAAGAAACTGGGGAAAACTGTTTTGTCTTTGCCATTTCTGCTCCTTTNGATTATTATGGCTTGTCGTTAATTTATTTGTTATGCTTGGGAAGCACTTTGAACACTAGGATTGATAAAAATGAAAGGAAAGGGAGGAAAAATGCACTAGTCACCTGAACGATTAGCAATTTTTTTATTTGTATCTAGCAAGCGCCAGAGCCAGCACAGGCAGAAGGCTTCATTCCCAAACATTTGAGGATTCTTGGCGCTAATGAGGCAGTAGCTGCAGCAGCAGGTGCAGCTCCTCTCCTCCCTCGGAGGCTCGTACTCCGGGGCTCCCCACGGGGAGCGCGCAGCCCGGGCGGCCGCGCCTCGGGAACGGGGGGACCGAGGGCTGCCTGGAGGAACAGCAGCAGTGGCGGCACGGGGCAGCAAACGTAGTGCCAGTTCCACGGCTGGAAAAGCCGCAGCGTCTCTGCAAGCTGTTTCTGTGTTCCCAGCGGGGGAACACACACGCTGCGCCTGTGCTCATGCCAAGGGCGGGCCCGGCTCGGGCTGCGTGCGGGGCGGCAGCGGCGCTCCCTCTGCAAGATTCATGTGCCACCTCCTGCAACTCTGCCAGCTCCAAAGCAGCCCGAAACCTCTGCACAAACACAGAGGCGGCTGTGGAAAACAAGTCATTAAATATCTGATATATGAAGTTTAAGCTTGATTCCAAAGCAGAAATAAACCTCTGTTAGACTGCCTTTTTTGTTTGGTTGGGGTTTTTGGGGGGGGGGTGGTTTTTTTTTTTTCCCCCAGAAGGTTTAAGACTATGGAAAATGAGTGGGTCTCTGAGGATGTATCTCTAGGTCTCAGGGACAAGACGGGGTGACAGCTGAAATTTAACCAGAGTTCATGTTGCCAGGAAGAATTTGAATGTTTAGGTGCTAATAGCTAAAGAATGTGTACAGTCATCTATGCAAAAAGACGGAAAATCTGTAGCTGACGGTGGAAAGTTACCTGGTTTTATCTCATGCCACACCATTTGAAAAAGCAAATCCAGTGTCCTAAACACCAATAGCTGTAGAACACTGGAGCCTTTCAAAGCTAGTGTGCTTCTAGGTGGATTTATTCATTAGCTTTGTAAAGCTTTTGACAGGCCAGAAAGTACAACCATTTTCAGACCAAATAGAATTGGTGTAAGAGAAATAATATTTTTATGGTTGTTCCTACGCGACAGTCCATGTCAGGAGGAAAACTGTAAGGCAATCTTCCCTATTCTGGTTTCTCTTATACTTCATATAAAAATAGTCATCTAGTAGACATCCATGCTTGTTGACTTCTTGGATATATGTAATACATTTGGATGTGGCAATAATCTTAAAGTTTTATTTCTATGGGAAAATGCATCTAGAGAATGTACCGAAGGCATAGTTCATTTCTCTTTGTTAGCCAGCATGCCATTTTGGTGCTTTCTAGAGTGCAAATAAAGTTCCCAAAGTGTTCTAGGAAATAAATTGGAAAGAGCTACTAAAGGTATATCCCTTTGCTTTAAAAACTGTATTTTAGAGTATGGCAGTTTGCATATTCATTTTTGGGGAGATAATGAATAATTGGTATGAACAGAAAAATCTCCACTAACATCAGTGCAGCTGCATTCATTTAGATCAGTTGAGGATCTGAGGATCTGATTCACTGTATGACAAAATGTCTCAACTAATATAATTAGCTAAAGCTGCAATCAAAGCCCAGCAGGGATGTGGGTTGTTGCAGCAATGTGAAATAGAAAAAAAAAGCAAAACTGGAAGTCTCCAGTATACCAGTACATATGAATATGTTCAGTTACAACTACTGTTCCATTTTTTTTGTATTTATGGATGTGGTAAGTTGGAGTACCACGCCAGGATGAGAGGAGGCAGCTAGCTGAGTTGGGAGAGTTTGCCTCATAATTATGAAAACTATTTTTTTCTTTGCCTTCGTTCAAGTATTGAACATGTCTGTGTAGATCTGTGGCTGCTGGCTGAGCAGTGGAGAGAGCTGCTACCAGGGCTTACGTTGTCCATTTTCTTATTTACTCTTTGCAAGGCTCTGTTTGGCTCACTGTAGGACATGGATGCCTTCCTCTGTTCTTCAGGGTTCTCGTTCCCACACCTGCCTGCCCAGACCTCTGAGGCAGAGCTTGCTCTCAGCCTGTGCCTCCTGGGAGGAATTAGTGCTCAAGTAGCCGATGGTTTCTGTCCCTCTCCAGAAGCCCCAGTAGAGTCACTGCAGTAATCACCAGAAGTAAACACTTACTGGAATAACCCAAATTTACAAAGCATTAAGAAGTGCAAGCTTGACAGGGACAGACGTGTCCTACATAGGCTTTGACTGAGTTTATTAAAGTGGACCTCTGCCTCCTGTGGTCATTTTTTTTCCAGTCTACTGGAATATCTAGGAGCCTCAGCTTTTTTTTTTTTTTTTTTTTTTTGGAAGGGGGTGGTGTGGAGGGGTGCTTCTGGTCTTAACAGGAAGGCAGAAGATGAGTGTGAAATGCTTTATCGCTGCAGTTGTAAACAGTTTGTCTCTTTGCTGTGGAAATGTGTTTCTATGAGGGGTCAGACTGTAATATCTTGTAACTTGTCAGCAGAAACGCTTCAGTGCAACATGCTACCACTAAGAGGGTTCTTTTTATACAGCCAGTCCTTAAGAGAGAGCACAGTCCTTTTTGGTTTTGGTGATGTGGTGGACACAAAGAGAAAGATGGTTCTGGTAATATTTGTACATAAAATACAAGCCACCATTCAAAACAATGTGTTGCATCTTTGTGTCAGTGAACCCTCACCAAAACTTCATAGTATCATATCAATGCCAAAAGGGACAGGTGAATAGACAAATAATGAATGAGTGTTTCTTTTTGGTGTTCTTCGTTCCTGTTCCAGCAACAGAAAGGAGCTGTGCAGTAAGAGAGACTCCAGAACAGAGGAATGAAACAGAACCCACAGTGCCATGAGGCAGGAGACAAATTCTACTGCCAGAGTGCAGGTCTTCCTCTCTTCTTCCAGGGTCCAGGTTTGGTTCTTCCAGGGTTCAGATTTCAGGGTAATGGATAGAAATCCACAGCTAATGGCAGTAATGGTGTATAGGAAAAGCTACCCTCCTTAAGTTGAACTTTAGTAACTGGGAGACTGAAAATAAAAATACCAGAGCTAGGAATTCCAAAAAAGAGTGTACCTTGAAATACCATCATAAAAAATTCCTGCTTGCAGTAAATTTCTGTGCTAGGAATGCTGGTTATGAGAAGTGTCTTAATTTCTCTGTAAGTCGTAAGATCTATTTATGAGACTACAATATTAGTCTCAAATTTTCTATTTCTAACATTTTTTACTTTACTTACTCTCGGGTTCTCTTGGTTTAAAATGCCTTAATTCTTTAATACCTAGGTTTCATATGAAGCAAAATTTGCTAATTTCTTCTCAGTTTCACATTTATTATTATTTTTGAGGATGGTAATTGATTTTTTAGCTATCATAGTGTTTAGATGAAAGTATTAATAGCTAATAGATCTATGAAGAGCAAAAGGCAGTAGAAAGGAAGTAAATGGTGGTGTACATTGCTCACAACTAATATGTTCACCAGGCTATTAAGAAAGAGGATCTGGTACATTGTCTGGGAGTTACAGGATTACTGTTAGTGCTGTTTTCACACTGCAAGGCTTTAGAACTGTGTGGCTGTTTTGTATTCATCACTTACTTGCAACCTGAGTGGAATTGGAGCCACATACTTGCTCAAAAGAATGTGGATTTGGTCAGGTTTTTGTAAAATTAAGCAGTAGCCGTTGTAATTAGTGCTGTCTGCTAACATCAGTTTACAGGAAGTTTTCAGATTTTTGGTTTCATTTTAGTAGCGACTTAGTGACAGTAAAATCATCTGAATAAACTGCACTTAACTGCAGTTTATTATTTAATAAAAATTAATTCCTTATGGCTAAGTTGTGTAAAATATGGACTGTTTATAATATTAAAAAAGTAAATTAAGTGCTTTTAGTTCTTTACAGTGTCTCACTCCATAAAAGATATTCTTCTTTTCTTCAAACTGCAGATAGTGACACCAAAACACCTTTGTAACAATACTTTTATTTTTTAAGAGCCTGAACAATACACTTGGAGAAAAAACTTGTGCACATGTGTGTCAGATTTCCTGGTTTATTTTAAAGCATTTTGGTAAGCAAATACCTCACTTCCTGTCTGTGAGCTCATCAGAGCACACTCTTGTGCGTGTTCCATCCAAAATCCAGAAAAACAGAACTGCTGGCATTAGAGACAAATCAAACATATGCATTTTTCTACCAAATATCTGGAGACATTAGCTAGGCCACTTAAAAAAAATTTTTTTTTAATTTCCAAATTAAAGGGAAGAAAGGGTTGCAAATTATTGAAATACCTTTTATGGATTGTTCATCAACTATGTTGGTCTACCTAGGATTTTATCTTTGCACCTATTAACTTGGATTTGAGAAAAGGCTAAATCTCTACTTTTGGATGTTGAAACTTTAAGGTGTTAGCTGACATAGAGCAGCAAAGATAAATGGTAATAAAAACAAAAGCTGGCAAACTAAGGGAAAGTTTCCCAATCTAAGGTGTATCGTTGAAGTAACTGAGCTTCTGGCTTCAAAGGAAAGCAAATACAGTCTCCAGTTTTATCCCTCTGATACTCAATCCACTGCTGAGAAATTTTTACATTCCGGACATACTTCTGGATCTAAGTGTGAAAACATCTG
>VYZQ01018562.1:63345-82039 GCA_013400655.1 Mystacornis crossleyi
CAACAAGGTTGAGCTTTAAGGTCTGGTCTGTGCTTGCTTTGTGGTGCTGCCCATGTGACTGGAACATGACGAAAGGGCAAGAGCCTCCCACCTCTAGAAACCAATTTTGCTATTTCGTGATGGAGATATTCTCTCATAAAACAGGGTGTATCCTTGTCTTCTTGAGCACAGTCAAACTTCCTGGATTTCTAAGGGAAAGATAAGAGAGAGAACTATTGCGTTTCAACTGCTTTTCTAAAGAATCACTATTTTGGCTGTCTTCCTCTCTTCTTAAAACCCAAGTTGTCTGATTAGAATCCTGTGCAAAACTTGCATGCAGGATGAGCTGTGTCTGTAGTGTGCTGTGTGAAGGTGGCAGTGCTGATCCAAGTGTGTGGAGAAGGGCAGTGCAGCACATCCAGGCGAGGCACTGCCAGGGGCCGGTTCACCTGCACTGAGGTGCCCGAGGCTGGGTCACAGCAGGGTGGGCAGCGCTCAGCTGGTCCCTGCAGGGCTCGGGCAGGGCTTCCCCAGGCAGCTGCTTCCAAAGTCTCCAGGACATCTATACTGGAAAGCTCACTTGGTAGAGAGCAGCAGGGTATATTTGAGTTAGAAATATAAGATTTGATGTGATCAAGCTACCAAACAAAACTTGAATTGTGAGTAAACAATAATGTATATAACACTGAGAAATAGATCAAGAAAAAAAGAGCCAAGTGCCTACATGAACTCTGAGATGAATTTCCACTAGAATAATAATTTTTAAAGGCATCTATTTTCCTTACAATCGTAAGTTAATCACATAATATATTTATGACAGGTATTATGAACATGGAAAATAGCTTTAGTTTTGCAAACTGTCAAACAAACTGATAAGCCATGCCAGTAAGTTCGTGAAGCCTGTCTTACTTAAAATGCTGTTTCATTGACATATGCCTGCTTACTGTTACCTGCTCCTATATTGCTAAATAAAACCAATTCTGGATGTATAATCACCTATTATTTATTAAGCACTGCAACTGCTTGCAGATTCTGGTAGGCACAGTGAGAGTCTATTTGCTGTACTTTGTCTTTGTGAACAGTTGAGGAACTGCTAGTGTAGCTATTTATCAAACAGCATTACATGAGAAAATTTAGAAACCAGAGGAAAGATAATATTTATATTTGTTTAGGTTTGTTACCATAGTACTTAGGTTAGTTACCATGGGATACAGATTGGTAAGTTACCATTACCCACTAGTATCGGTACTATAGGGGGTTTGTTTTCAAAAGCCACTAACCACTTCATTGATTTGCTCAGAACGTTTTTTTCCTTGTTTAACTTCTTTCTCTATGTTGAAAAGGAGAAAGGAAAAAATCCCTGGTGGAATCCATTATTTGAAGTTATATCTGGATGAAAAGACAGAAGGTGACTATAAGATAAAAAGGAAAAAGGCTCACAGTGATTGATCCAGGCAAAAGAAAATAGAAATTTAGACCAAATAACATTCACCATCTAGGTTATTCAGGGTGGGGGGTGTGACTGACATATTCCTTAAGGGCAAGGCCTTCCTGCTCTTTTGTTGTCTCACAGATGCCCACAAACATGTTCAGTAGAGTATAGTTCTGTTCTAAGG
Source organism: Mystacornis crossleyi (assembly GCA_013400655.1). Taxonomy (NCBI): domain Eukaryota; kingdom Metazoa; phylum Chordata; class Aves; order Passeriformes; family Timaliidae; genus Mystacornis; species Mystacornis crossleyi. The sequence continues at coordinate 64,941 of VYZQ01018562.1, forward strand.
CAGTGTTGGATATGCAGACTGCCTATCTCCCGCTTAGTGCAGAATTGCAGGGATTATGACAATTCAGGTTTCAGAGAGGGATGACTAGAAATGCTACAGATGCACTACAAAATGTAAACATGTCAGGCACAATGAAATTCAGGACATTACAAAAATTAAAAATAAGTGGCCTGATAAATGTGCATTGTACTGTCTTGATGCTTCTTCATTGTTACAAGGTACCAAAGAAAATATTATTTATATTTATTTTCCTTCCCAGTGGTTCCAAATAAACGTGTTGCTTAACCAATTTCAAGCCTGCTTAGAGGTGACTAGGGTGAGAAATGCTCTTCCAAATTTGTAGCTTTTGAAAACATGTGAGTATCTGAAAATCTTAACAAGTTTTCTTCAACAGCACACACCCAACCCACCCAAGTAATTCTGGCAGGGAGTGTCTTCTAACAGGCTCAAAGGAGGGAGAAAAAAGAGGATCTCATATTTTCATTATACATTAATTATATTTATATTATTATTCATGGAGCAATAGGATATTTCTCCTACGAATTTTCCTACAGACGAGAGCCATGAATGTCCAGCTGGGAACAGTCATAACCAGATTAAATTGTGTTCAGTGTGTTCAGCAATTGGTTGTGGGGTTTTTGGTTTGATTTGTTGGGTTTTTGGGGTTTTTTTTCTGGATGCTTTGTAACACTTTGGTATAAACTTCAAATCTTTTCTTGTTAGTGCTCCACATAGGTTTGCAGGACTGCCAGATTTAGAGATCTTTATCAACAGCCAGTGGTACTAGTGGCCCTCCAGAAAAGCTCCTCCAGCTCTGCCAGCACCCCCAGGCCTTGCTTTACAGTCGGGCCTCGCTTGTCATGCAGGGCTGGCTGCTAACTACACACATGCTGTGCCTGATCCTGGGGACAGGAGACAAATCTAGTGCTGAGAATCCGGCCCATGTTCTTAACTGCCTCAGCCAGAGAGAGAAAAACTCAAAAACATGTTGTAATTTAAGCCTAAATTCTCTAATATCTTATCAAAGTAGTTTCAAATTCATTATTTGAGAATGAATGTGATTTTTTAGCTTTTCTTTTTTAAGCATCTTGGTGTCTAATTTGGGATTTTTGACTGCATTGGTTTAACCATGTATTGAAATGTTATTAATAAGCCATCATGGTTTTCCCCAGCCACACTCAGCAATAAAACTGTTAATTTTCTGCTGCTTAAAATGTGCTTATTGAAGAAAGTTAATTGCTGCTTCGCAGTTTTTATCTTTTCAAAGTAGAATTATGCATCTGCATGATATCAAACAAAATTGAACAAACATCAGAGCTTGTGCTGCAATGAAAATAGTCCTGGGGAGAGCACCATTTCAGTCCTTGTGCTTGATTCCAGTGGCCCCCAGCAGTGTTTGGGAGGGTTACCTGGTGACCAGCTGCACAAACACTCTACCTGGTCCTTCCCAGCAAAACTCGGCTTTTGCGAACCTAAAAGCCTTCTGTGTAAATAAACATCACAAATAAATACCAGAGTGGGGACTATCCCAACTAGACAGCTGTAAAAATAAAAAAAAATGAAAAAAAAAATTAAAAGGTTTGCCTTATGACCAAGCTGTGAAACCACAAAGAAAGCATCTGCAAGCAGCAGTTAGAACAAATAATACTTTCCATTTAGCTGTACAGGCAAGGCAAGTTATGCAGACAAGTCTCTAGAATGCTGGTGTATACATTTAATAGCTACTGGTAAAAAAAGTAAAGTCAAGCTGTCTTTTGGGCTCACTTATAAACAGACCATCTAAAACATCATTGGAAATATTTATCTTTGCAGTAAGAAGCCTAATTAATTAGTTTAGAACCGTAACAAACTGCAAGGTGAAATACCATGCTATACATTCCTGTTTTAATTTCAAGCGTTACATCCTACTAGAGGCAGGGCTGTCTTTTTAACTGATGCAGTGAGTGTAAAAATAACACGCTAGAGGTGAGTTTTATGTAGCTCCATGACTTGTTTTCTGACCAGCCTTAGCTCTGGCAATACACTTTCAGAGATCTTTCCAGTGAACTTTAAGGTCTGTTGACCTCAGTTTTATAGTCTGACTCTCTACCCGATACTTCCCTTTACTTTCAGCAGGAGGAATTTAGTGCTTGTACTTTAACTCTTTAATAGGAAGTTCAGGGCCTTAGCTGAAAATGCTGGCTTGAGGCAGGCTAATGCTGGAGCTGCTGAGCTTTGCAGGGGCACGTGTGCAGGCACATGTTCTGCTTCCTTTCCTCCTGCTGCAGCCCTGCCTGGAAAATGTCATGAAAATGCACTGAGCATTTTCAACAATTCCAAAGTGGAGCCAGGTGTAAGGTTCCTCTGCTCATCCCCCTCCGGCACATGGAGCCAGCCCAGCTGATTGGCATTTCAGGAGAAACTTCTGCACAGCATGAAGCGTTAACTAAAATGTTGTCCCCTCAACTCTGGTCCTTCAGTTTTTTTCAGAAGTGTAGGGCAGCAAAAAGCATCTCTCCTTCAGTCAGCCACTCTGCTGGAAGTGGGTGTAGACTGTGGGCGGCAGAACCCAAAGGCCAGCACCAAAACTTCCCTATGCCAGGGCATTCATAGAGGTTATCCTCTCTAACCTGTCAGCCCTTTACTCTTCCTTTCTGCTACAGCAAACACGTGGTGGTAGGAAAGCAAGCTGTTGCCTACAGTTTCAAGTGATCTTATCCCAGTGGTTCCATGTCAAGTGCATGGCATAGTTCACAGTCATATTATTCATATTATTTCTCATTAGTTTTATATGCTGCTACCTTTTTTCTAGTGACTGACACATTTCTTAATTCTTCAGGCTGGACAGTGTCGTCCACCTGAAACAGAGTGGATGATTTCTTTAAATCTAAACTTGAAAATCATTCTCCCTGGCACATAGTGTCCCGAGGCCCTTCCTTCCTGCTTCCATGCAACTGCAGGATTTGTCTGCCCCAGGCTTTACGTGAGCTCTATTGGCCGTGTAGGTGGTGATCTGAGGATGGCTTTTTTCCACTTACACTGCAGAAGTACAAATTGATTTCAGCCTGCTGAATGTTTTGGCATACCATGTATTTTCTCATTTAGAAACCAATAAGTGACTAAGTTTCCTTTGCTAACTGCAGGATCCATACTTTAGATGAGGCTGTGAGCTAATTTTTAATTGCGATCATGTTGAAGATTATTTGGGCTTTCTTGTAGTAAAATGACTATGAGATGAAGGGTTTTGGAGGGGATCAGCCCCAGACTCTGCAGAGCTCTGTCTGTGGGCACTGTCCCTCCTGGAGGGACGTGGGGTCAGTGCGTGGAGGGAGGTGCACCTCTCACTCCATGTAGTGCACCCGGCGGGAATCTGTCTGCCCACGCTAACCTTCTGCTCAGTGATGGATTCGAGGAACAGCCCGGGTCTCAGAGCAAATGAAACAACATAGACTCAACTTCTGGGCTGCTGCTGTCTTGCTATCTCTAGTGTGTCCCATGTGTGTATGCACACACACACGCGCATCTCTGACACCTAAAATATTTGGAAAAATGTGCTACACCTACACTGAACTTTGGTGGTCTTTTTTTATCACCTTGGGCCAGTAGGCCTACACACTGCCTGAACCAGCTCCTGTAGTCCAGAGCAGTGACAGGGCTGTGTGGTTCAAGCTTGGATCTCCGCTTGCTTGCTCGGTTATAGACCAGGACACTGCAAAAGATGAACGCAGAGGTGTGTCCTGTGCAGGAACGATAAGAAATAAAGGTTGCATAAAGCTATCTCAACCTCATAAAAACTTTTTTAAGAGGTCAGAATACAAATGAAAGTATCTTAAAAACAAATAAAGATTTGTTGTAACTGAATTGCAAAAATACTAAAAGAAGGAAACTTGAAAATGCATTCTTATTGAACCTTCATTTAAAGTTGTCTACATTCTGACCTGTTATCTTCTTTGATCATTTTGATGCATTATTGCATCATTTTTATGCTTTCAAAGTCTTGTAGAAATATGAGGACAGGCTACAAGATAATCCCATGAAAACTGGGGCTTTACTTATTCCAGCCTTGCTCATTTCCAGGAACTAATCTCAAAGTCTTGGAACATATTTGGGAAATTTTTCTGAAGAAATTCCTCTAGAATCCACCTGGAAATCATGTTGGTGAACAATTCAAAAACAGCTGGTCATATCCAGCAGCAACATCCTAAAAATGTGGAGATCCTCCTATTAGTGGCATAAACATCCTAAAAAAGCAGAGGTCCTCCAGTTAGTTCCATAAATGACCGCTATGCAGAAGTTTGGACAAAATTCTTTCTTTTCTTAAGAAAGCAGTTTCTTAAAAAGTATTTCAACAAACCATTCCAAAAATTTTCTTTTGAAACACCTAAGTAAATGACTGTGATTTGTCCAGACGAGAACAAATCTGCATGCTTCTGAAGGTTCACTTTTACAAAAAAAAACTGGGTACCTTCCCTGCCCAGATCTGGAGCTAATGTAGAGGACAAGGTATCAAGAAACGGCTGGATACTCCTTTAAATGCAGAGAAGAAAAATCAGATTGAGAACTGTAATACATATGAGCAACCATTTATTTGGGGCAGCATCACGATCATGTAGGCCAAGTGCTATTAGGAACTTTGCATACCAATGTAGACTGAGGCTGGCGTGGCCAAATACTTGAATGGAGTAGCTTCAAAAGTGCTTTTCTAAAGGCTGGCATCAGAAAATTGAAGATCACCACGTTTGATTTAGCTTTTCTTTGTGACAGTTGGTAGCTTTTTAACAGATTTTAAAATAAACTGCATTCCGTGATTTTTGCTATATACATTTTATATCTATTCTAGCTCCTGAAGATAACATAAAACATCTTCTTTAAGGAGCAATTGGTTCTATGAAGAGACATGTGAAAAGATAGCACTTTTCACAGAAATTGCCTCCTGCTATTCACAATGTATTAAACATGTAAAGTGTAAAGAGGCATAAAAACAGTCGGAAGAGGAAAGCCACATTACTCCTGATTTAGGCTATGTTCATATATGAAATTCTTGGACCTCTTAGAACTATTCTGAGACAAAGCTTGGTTAATCTGGTATGAAAGGCAGACAAGTATCAGACTATCTTAATACAGGTAACAGTATTCCAAGATAGATGGCACTTTATATGTGAGAATATGCTACACAGGCTTTTGGATTCCCTCAAGATCTCTTTATTGCGTATGTAGTGGTGTTATAAATACTGTGCACAGCTTTGCTTAACCAAAATAAGTTGTCTTATTTGCTAGTGAAATTTGATGTGTTGTCTAAAAAATAAGCTGTTGGGAATAACTTGCTGTGGTTTTTTCCTTATATAATTATATCTAATTCCTGGTAGTGCAGTGACACATCTCAAGAAAATGAAGTTATGTTGATAGAGCAATAAAATAATAACAGTAAAAAATTATGACTATACTTGAAGTTTTACATGTGATAATAGGCAATTGTACAAGAATAAATATTCAAGCTTCTGTTCAATAATTAACTAGGAATAGTGACAAATGTAATTTTCTGTACTACTAAACCTGGACTGCTCAAGAATTTACATTATAAACTAATTGCATGGATCAGGCTCTGTAGCTTAAACATATACTTCAGTAACATGTCATGGAAACTTGTTAGCACTTGGAAACTTTTGTCTCAATCCATTACAAAACCATATCTGCTACTAATCAGAAGCAGCAAGGTTTTTCTGTATGTCCTGAGTGTTGGCAGGGAGAATAACATAATTGGCTTATGCACTCTGAGCTGAAAGATATTGTGTTAGAATATCAGCCTTCAGGAAAAAGTTATTAGATATTGGTCTGACATTAGCACCGTGGGAATGTCTGGAAAACAATTTTAAGAAATCTGGGAAGGCAGTATAAACCAAGACTAACTCGAATCCAAGAAAAAAAGTAATGGAAATCTGTCTCTTTTTTTCTTAAGGATTCCAGTCAGGCAGCTATTTCCTAAAGAAATATTTCTTTACACAGAACTTGCTCTTAGACATCATTAGAGGAGCACGGGGAAATCTCTCATTTCCTGTGCTCAGGCCTATTAATACACATGGTCTTCATTAAGAACTATCAGTTGTTGCTCAGCACGTGTACCTCTCTCCTATCAGCTATCCTGCATGGGAATCTTGCATGGGTCTGAGCCCAGCACCAGTGCTGTGGTGGCTTTGCTCCTCTGAGCAGGTCCATTACGTTCGCTGGGATTGCTCTCATGAGTAAAATTTCCAATGAGTCCATGCTGACATGACTGAGTGCTTTATCTACATTAGCATAGTAGACCTCAAACCCGTATGTCTCCATCTTTCTTTCACAGCATCAGTAAATACCCAGGCAACAGACCCGAAGTGGCAAGCTCTCTTAATACCTCTAGGTGGAGTGGGTTTTTTTGCCATCTTTCCTCCTTCTCATACTGAGCACAATGTCCCTGCCCACTCCCCAAAAGTCCATATAGTATGAAATTAAGACCTTTTCAGAGTTGGAGGCAATTTTATCCTACAAATCAATCCAAAACCTATGTTTTTGTTGTATTCCTCGATTGCTCAGTAATAGATTCTGATACGGAGGGGATGAAGAGTGAAATAAAGAACAGCTTCGGCTCAAACTCCTGCCAGGGAGACTATTACTGATCCCTATGGACGTGGACTACTTGCAACAACTATGAATGATTTCCCAACTCTTTCTCTTGCTACTGTTGTATGAAAAATATACATAAGCAAATGTTCTGCCACGGAGTGTTTTGGGATATGTGAGGGTTTTTTTATTGAAAATTGATCAAGTTTTAACAGATAGTCACAATATTTATGCACAGAACATCTTGACAAGAACATGGTGAAGAGTTGCTTTTTTTTCCCATCTCCTATTTTCAGCTTGCTTAATTTATCCATAACCTTGGCTATCATATATACTTTTAAGTGTTATATAGCCAGGAAAGAGATTAAATAGAAATTAAATTGGAAGGATTTTCCTTTTCAGCTATTTTTATTAAGGAAACTCCTTAATGGAAATCAAAGGATTACTTTTTTTCTCCATTCTAGCTATGACCTGAGAAGAGTATTCTTTGTTTTGCACCAAAGCTAATAAAGACGATAGTGCAGACAAATCATCACTGGAAAGGTAGTGAGTGGTGTAATAAAGAGTAAAAGCAGGGCAACCTTTCATCACTGCTGCAGTTCAGCTGCCAGAGCTTGATAGCATTTTTCATTCCATTCTACTGACAAATCAATGGCTGCAGAGACTAGAAGATATAAAATTAAAATATTTGTTGTTTTCCAGAGAAACTAAATACAGTTGCTGAAAAAATGGGAATCACACAACCTCTGATTTCAGTCAACTGTATGGACAGCAGTGGCCTCAGGCCATGCTCAGGAGGAAGCCTTTAGGCTCATATGTATATAAATATATATATATGTGTACAGCATGGGACAGAGCAATTTGAACCTCCTGTGGGATGAAAAGGTTGGGGGTTATATATATGAAATTTTAATAATAAATATAACAAAACTAAAAATTATTTCAAAATGTTGGACATTTTCTAAACTTAAGACTTTTTCAATGAGCAGTCCTTGTTTTTAGATATATTGTAAAGACAACTAGTTAGCAGGGGACAAGTTTTGTGGGCTAGAAAGAACAATTTCCACTGAACTCAGTAGAAACTTCATCAGTTTTGCACTGAAAGCTACAGAGCACACCTCACGGATTTTTTCCAAATTCATCTGGTTTTACCATTAACTAGTTTAAGTACAGAAGTAGTTTTTTTCATAAAATAATGCAGTATAAAAATACAAATTTTTTAATTGGAATAATAGAAGTAAATATCTCAAAACCTATTTGAAAATGATTCTGAGTACAGATGGCACTGGTTTTATAGTGGCCATGTCAGAAGCGAAAGGGGAGGAGTAGGAAGCCAGGGGAGAGCCCTGCCCCTGCGAGGGGCTGGGGACACAGGGAACCTCTGCCTGCCTGCTCCCCATGCAGCCCAGAGCCCACGCTGTGCCCAGCCGTGGTGGGCACGGCTGGTGGGAGCTGCTGCACTGGGGTGCTCCAGCCACCTCAAAGATATTCCAAAATGTATGGCAAGGCTCTGCAGGCGTGGCCATCCTCTGGAGTGCATCTTAGGGCTACTCCCACATATGAGATGGTGTTGGGTCACTGTTGATTAAGAAGGTTATTTTAACATGTGCTCTAATGGAACTTCAGTTTTAAAAGAATAATTTGAGCAGCATAATACTATGGGAACAGCATAATAATGTTCTTTATTTGAATTAAAGGATAAAGGAATTGATCTGAGGTAACAGGAATATGTGGGCTGGAAATAGCAAAGTGGAAATATTGGAAATAGCATTTTTCTTATTGTGTTTAACTTCCATAATTTTAGCTGTTCAATCATTTTTGTTGTACTGGCAATGAGGAGGCTACAGTGATTACTCATATGAAATCTATTTGCTTTTTACTTGCATGTTTAAAGAGTGGTTACTAGCTCTCTCTAAATTATCAAATGGATTATCTGTTTGGATTTTTTGACTGGCTCCATTCAACACATAAAATGTGAAACAGTTCCTATAAAAGAGGACACTCCATACCCAAAAAAGGAGCTAGTTTGTTTTGTTTAAGGTTTTTTGGCTCTACTGTGATAAGAAAGCTGCATTTCTCAGATGTTTCTCATTAGTCTCAGTGCTAGCTACTTTCCAGATAAATGTGAACTCTCCAGAAAATGAGAAAAGCAGTATCATGAATCTGAGGCTGCAAAAATAGATCTCCTATTGGGAATTAAAAAAAAAAGAGAAAAATCTAAAAAGCAGGATTAGTATTTCCCTAAAAAGGCAAGTACTCAGAAAATTATTTCAGTATCTACTAAGCTTTTAGTATAGTTTGGGATGAAACATTGTCCTTACTCAAGGAATGGCAAAACTGACACTGGCTTCAAGATGAGAGACATTTCACCTTAATTTCACCTTCACCTTACGTCTGTTCTTAATTGCTGTGATGACCATAGGGCTGAAGTACCTGGGGTGAGGACTAATACTTTATCTCAGGTCTCTCTTGGATGCTTTTCAGTACTGGGTTCTCATTCCCTGGCCAGTTGTCCCCAGCCAGAAGGGCACTCTGTGCAGCCCATGCAGCATCCTGTGGCATCCTGGAAGGACCTGGCCTGTTGCACATTTTATTGGAGAGGTGACCCTGCTTTCTCAGTGGTCACTGCTTTGGGTGAGAGGCTGCTGGTCCAGGCAGTATCAAAAGAAGGGACTATATTCAAACAAAGAGCCTTATTTCTACACTGTGTTGACTGATTAATAACGTGCTGGTGTAAGAATACCAACTATTCACAGTGCCTTAGATGCAGGGTAATTGTTCATGCTCTGTTTCAAGGCAATTAATGTATAGACAAAGTAATGCATATGTAAAATGTACCAAGAAGCATCACTCCATCGAATTTTTCTACTTTCAATTGTCTTATTTCTCTGCATAAAGATGTTTACTAACCTACTGGAGGTTAGATTGCACTATCTTTTCTCTTCAAAACAGACACAGGCTAACAACCATCTCTTACAAAACTTACTATTCGCTAAGGATGCTATAAAAACAATAAGTAGAACGGACTAAAAAATAATCTATAGAAAATAGGCTTAATTTTCTATTTTCTTTAGTGGGAGGGGAGAACTTTTAAAATTTTTTTTTCCAGGTATTTTTGGAGGACATCAACTCTTTCCATAAGACAGCTTGGATTTTTATAGTATTAGACTGAATGTGCAGGAAGGGAGTTAGCAGTGAAATAAATCTACCTAAATGAGGCCACAAATTGGTTTCACATCTAAACTCCAAAAGTATTATGTGTGCTTTTTGCTCAAGTCATGATATCTTCACTGCACATAAAATATTTTCCTGTCCATATCAAAGCACATCCAGAAACACCTAGATTTCAGTGCCACTCAGCTGGAGAATGCCCTGCACAGTTTTGGTCTGGATCCTGGCGTGGAATAAATTAACCCGGCTTTGTCAGCTTCAGTAAAGCTTCAGTAAATCAATAGCTATTTACACCAGCTAAAGATCTGATGTATATTCCTTTCTCTCCCCTTTTTTTGGATAGTCTCTTACTTGAAATCAGTAGGAATTACAACATGGATAAACCATACAGACATACTTTTAATTTAAAAAATTGCATGTTTAAGACTGTGTATATTGGGAGCAAAGTTGAGTGAAACAATACAAAAAATCACTGAAGGGTTTCTGGCATCTTCCAAGTCTCAGTTGGAAAATATTTCAGTATTAGCCCTTGCACTTACTGCAGGGAATAAATACTTATCACAAGCTAGGCTACAACTAAACTTTGAAGTCTTGATGTCTGACCTCCAAGAGCCTGTGAAAAGGGACAGATAACTAGATGAGGACAGCAGAAAAAGGATGCATACATTTATTTTATTTGGAGTTTAGCTTTGAGTCAAAAACACATTAAATTAGAGGAGAATATGCTGGAAAATGCAGGGATAGGGTGTTGTGTGGTATGCTGAGGATTTTGCTACATACCTTGCCACATTTTTTTCTAATTTTCCCTTCTTAGAAAATAGCATGAGAAGAGTCCATGTTTCTAAAAATGAAGGTGCTCTTTACTGAAGAAAGCAACTGCATCCGTGTTTCTGGGGCTTTCCACATATTCTGACTTCTTGGCAGAGACTCTCTGTTCTCCTTTTCCTTGAAAGATGCATTCCTCCTTCATATTCCATATGGGATGTTTCTACATTTCCCTTGCTTTTTACCTTTTATCCTACCAACTTTGTAAGGGACAGAGATCTTGTTCCTTCACAAACTGAGTGAGTGAATGTAACCACTTCTGCAGACCTGGTGCCATCACAGTTCAACTTTGCACAAGTAGAGAAACATCTCAAGAGAAAACTTGTGTCAAGGGCAAGGAAAGAAAACTGAGTTTTCAAAGAGCAAAAAATGCAAGCAAGCAGGGTTTTTCCAAGCTAGAGGAAAGGGAAGATGAATAGGGTCAGCTAGTCCTTGGTTGAAGCAAACAGGAAAGTTTCACATGAGAACTAACTCAGTGGTCTGGAATAGGAAGGTGAGAAGGTGTTTTGCAGATAAGAAGTAAAAATAGGATGAGAGCAGTAACCATTATTCAGGGGAGTCCTATAAAGGCAAAGAGGTCAATATTAAAATGCGGTGTTTAAGTAATACAAAACTGTGATGTCGTCATTCAAGATGAGTTTTGGAAATCCAGAGACAGTAAGTAAACTGTAGATAAACTGGCAATACCTTGAAATACGTTTACTTTACTCAAGAGTAAAACTCTGTGTGGAAGTTCTCATGTCACCTATCCCCTTCGAGGGAGAGCTGGGAAGCTCAGGCCAGCTCAATGAGCCTTTGGGTTAGAAGAGAGCAGGAGCAGCCCAAGTTGCTGCAGGGCCCTGTGTGTGTAGTTTGCACATTCCTTGCTTTGTGCCTTGCCCAACTCATTACTATTAGTTTATCTCTTTCAGGAGCAATGCCTTTGTACAGAGCACAGACCATGTAAGAAAAAGGTCAAGGCTTATCTGTGATCGAAAGCACACGCATTTTTGCTAAGGCCCCTCTCTCCAGGCCCCTCAGATGCTATAATTCTGTCAGCAATCTAAGTCCCTGCCTATTGCAGATTGCACTTTAAATGAGTTTCAACAGTACCTGATGTTCCTTACTTTTAGACTTCTTTTCACCTCCCACATCTGAAGGAATACATTCAAACAAAGATGGCAAAAGTGCAGAGATTAAACTGAACTTAAACCAGACACCTTCTGCACTCAGATAGCTATGTCCTTTGTTCAGAAGTCACTTACAGCCCTCCCCCTACACTAAGATGTATTTTTCATTCTCAGCAAATCACAGGACCAGATGCGCCTTTTGACATGTGGAGACAAGTCACAGATTTGGCGGCTTTCTCAATTTGTGTTAGCTAATGTAACAGTTATTATAGCTACATTCTCAATATTGGGGAAACATGCTTCCCTGACTTGATTTGATTTCTTGTCAAAGTAGCTTACAGAAAACACAAGTAGCTATTACTTGGCTTACTTTCTATTCTGTTAAGTTTATTTTAAAAGTGGCATGAAATTAATTTTTCCACTTTGGGTTATTTCTTTTTTATTAGTTTTCAGTGTGAAATGGTTGAATCTGACTTCTTTCTCTAAAAATGAGAATCTGACAATAGTGAATGTACTGCTGGGATGGAAAGTTGATGCGCCGACAGTTGCAGAGACCAGTGTTTATTATCAGTACTGTAGTGCAGGTACAGTTTCTGCAGTACATTGTAGTCTCAGCCATGGAGGAGGACGCCAATGTACCCTGTGTGCTGTACAAACAAGAAGCAAGAACAGACAGTGGCGAGGTAACCTTCGGTAATAAGCGACTTGTTTGGACTCCATGTTGGCCAGTGTGCAGCTCAGCACTCACAAAGTCAGTGCAGAGCTGATGAAGAGGTGCTGTTTGGGTGTTTTCTGTCAAGATACTCTCTCTGAACGTGGCAGTTCATGAACATTTCATCCAGACCCAAATATGTGGGTCTGGATGAAATTCAAATAAAACTCCCTGTGAGCATGTTAGCTTCAGCTGAATCTCTGTGATGGTCATTGTGGCACAGTGCTTGTCATAAATTAATTTATTTTGATATTTGTCTTGAGCATTATACTGTTACTCTGAGTAAAGTAAGAGGGGAATTTCATGTGTGTACCACAGCAGGGGTGAATTGTCAGTGGTCTAAAAATCTGTTTACACAGAGTGATGCTCAGCACTGGTATTAACAGTATTCTCTCATTTTTCAGAGCAAAATGTATGCTCATTCATATTGTAGTCTATATTATAGATCTTTTTGTAATATATGTATGTATATATATTTTATCTATCTGTAATTTACTTTATTAGCTGGATGCAGGTAAACACACAAATCTGTGTTGTGCAGGTTGCTACATAGCACTAGGGGATGTGAAAATGTGAGCAGGTTCCTCAGATTCTCTCAAATCTGTGTAGAACAAATAGGCTTTCATTTTTAAAGGCCAGGACCAGATGTGGTAACTGCGTGGCACTTAATTTTTCTTCCTTGCAACGATGAAGGGCTGAGATGACCTTGTAACTTCAAGGAGTCTACAGCAGTGATTTCAAAGCTGACACTTAGATCAATCACTAAATCATTCCCCTTAGCTGAACTGACTCATTGCCTATTTGCCCACCATGAAAAAAGCAAGCAGCACAGTCCTTTTAATGCCCCTCTTGTATTTCAAAGCCACTCCTGTGTAAGGCCTGTCCTAAACAATATGCTATCCAGGCATATAGCAGCCAACCTTTCCAGTGCAGAAGCTGCAGGTAATTTAATAAATGATTCCAGAAGCAGCAGGTTTAATTAACCTACATCTCTTCCACTCAGTAAGCCAGCCCATGGCAGCACTGCCTACAATATCTGCCGGTCTCCCCCATAAACCCAGTGCCCCATTTCCTCCCCCAAAGATACTTACAATCTGCCCCCCAATCCTGAATCCCTGTCCATACCACTCCTCCACCTCTTGTTCCTAAAATCACCCCAACTGCAACGTCACACGATTTTTTCTTTGCTCCCTGCAGTTCTGTGCCACTCCCACCCTCTCCTGCCCTCCCTCTATTTACGCTCTGGCTTTCTGCTCTGCAAACCTGGAGCACGGATATTTGTGCTGACTGGTGAGCTGTGCTGATCAGGCAGTCCACACAACATGCGACTGCCCAGCTAGCTGCTGCCAACTGAATAAAGAAAGCCTCCTTTCTCCGTGTCTTTTCCTCTGAGAAAGGAATAATACAGCCATTTTCTCTCCTCTACTAATGCCTGATTTTCATTAAGCTCCTCAGAGTGGAAGATTTTTGAGACCTGTGTCCTGAAGGCATTGTCAGATGTGGCTGAAATTGGCTGGCGTGTTCAAGATCATTAGGGTCAGGGCTGACAGACAGGCTGGTAGTGTGATTGCATTATTCTTTTCCTCAGAAACCAAGCTAAAAAAAGTGAGTTTGATAGTATAATTGATACTGGATGTTGTGAGCAAATAAGTGATACCAACAAAAGTGCCTTTAATTTGATACTTGTTTGTCTGCAGTTAGACTTTTGCCAGTATTTCTTAAATTGCTTAAAGGATCATGTCCTTGCTACCAGCAAAAATGCACTCCTGGCCTAATTTTGATTAGCAGATAAAATGCCTCCTCGGCAGTAACAGACCATGCTGTAAGGAACAAATAGGAGCAATGACTTCATTAGAAATTCTCTGACAGTAAACTTAGTTGTGTTAGTTGTTTCCAGTCCAGTCCAGCACACAAAGCAACCGGTGTTCCTTGAAATTTCCTGTTTCCATAACACTCATCAGGAAATGCTGCGTATATGATATATAGACTTCTGTTTCAAGCATTTTGGTGACATTACCCTGCTCATCAGGGGCAGTGCACCCACCCTGAGCCAGATGTGGGGGAGAAAGGGGCATAGGAAAGAGCAGTGAAGACTGGGATTCATCAAAGAGGGGGGAAAAAGGAGAATTGTGTGTAGTTAAAACTTCTACCTGCAGAAGTGCAGTGCTGTGTGGGAAACCGCATAGACAGACCGAGTGACTTCCTGAGCAGCTTTAATCCCTGGTCTGGCAACAATTTACAGTTTTCCCTTGGAAGTACTTTTCAACTCAGTACACCTTGGTTATCCTTTCAGGAAGCATTCATAGTCTTTACCTGCTTCACATGGGGGTTGTGAAGTTTCACTAATTAATACATGAAGATTCTTAAGTCAGAAAGTGCCACATAACTGCAATGTATTCTTTTTATTACTTCCATATAAGCTGTTTTGATCAGACTCTTCATCTGCACAGCCATCAGGAGATCTCACAGCAGACAACTGTGGAGGTAATTTTTTCTTTACTGAATTGAGCCCCTAGGAATTAATGATTGACTGCTAATAGGTTTATTCCATTAAATATGGGGAGAAGGAAGGTTTTGCCTGAAGTGCAACAGACAAAGAAGGAAAATATCCAAAGAAAAGTGAGCTCTGTGGAATATAAGTGACCATCTTATGGTATGTGTTGGAACTAGATCTCAGGAATGGGAGAAGGTTTATAATATTTTATACGGTCTGAAGGTTTGCAGTGAAGTTTGGGCTGCATGTTGCCTACTTTCAGTTCATGATTTAAGAAAGGAACCTCTGTAAGAACAAGCAATGAAATCTATCCTATTGCTAGTAGAGAAGTTTTGCAAAGTAAATGTTTATAAACCTTTCATATGAAGTTAATGATGCTTATTAAAACGTTAAAAGCAGTCATTCACAACGACTCCCATTTTTAAGAGCAGTTTTATTATCACACTCTGCTCTCTGAATTAATGGGCAGCTTGGTTACTTATTTGGTTTACAGTAAATGTTGGCCAGATTATACAATTTGGTTCATGAAATATTTAGAGGTTTTTGAAATTATAATAATTTATGAAGTCTGCAGTGTCTGTGATATCTGTGATACTGTGACTTTAGCCCTTGAAATAATTCCTAATGCTGATACCCCTTTCTGTACTCCTAGGATTCCAACTTTCCTTAGAGAATTGTATTTGTATAACTTTTTTTTTCTCTGAAATATATCCACTTCTAGGTTTATGAAACTTGCTATTTTATGGCAAATCACAGATGAATACAGGACTGAAAGCAAGGACATGCCATTCATAACCTCATGGAATATGGCACCAGACACACTTTATGTTTACACAGACTTGATTTGGGCTAGCACAACGAGCTGTTATTATTTGACCAGAATTACGATATGAGTAGATGATGAATTAGACCTTTAGAGTCACCGTATTTATGGCTGTGAAAAAAGCTAACAATTAATGCCAAATGCTAACAATTTCTGGTTACTTTGAAAAAGCATCCCTAGTTTTATTGTCTATGTAGTATGACTGCAATTCCGCATGAAGCACATCTGTGTTGCTATCACTAGGCCCTACATATGGATCTACGTTTCAGCATATACTGTTTACAGGAGAAGAAGAGACTTTCAATCAGATACGTAAAAAGTGAACAGATAATTTTTGGGGGAAAAAAGTATTAAGAAAGCTAGTAAACACTTCTGGCAGTGTTTCTTTGTCTTGGATTTTGCTTTTACTTTGGATTGGTTTTGAGAGGGAGAAGGGGGTAGTCTTCTTTTCAGTTTGCACAATGCAGAGTGTCAGACCATCTTATCATCCCTGCCTTTCCTCCCCCTTTCTCTCTACCATCTGGAAATCTTTTTGTACAAAACAGTCCACATCTTACCTGTGCACACTTGTACTCTACTCACTGGGCAAAGAAATTCTGGCACTTTGACTGTATTTTAATAGAGGGACATTGTAACACTTAGAAATACTTTAACATTCAGACAAAACTTTCAGTTATCAAGGGTATATTTCCNGCAATTTGCTTCATGAGTCCCTACAGCACGTCACACAAGTCATTAGTGTAAATATATATCATAATTTAGGTATTGAACAATTTGCCATTTCATATTTATATATATTTTTCTACAGGTCCTGAGAGAACCAGACAAGAAAATTGAAAGATAATTTTGTAATCACTAGTTTGTGTGGGATATGGCTTCAAGAGCAGAGGATGTTCATTTTAGAGTACTTAAGGAAACTAACCAAAATAATCTCTGAGTAATCTGGCAAGTTTGTGAAAGACTGGTAAAAAATAAACATGGAATCTTCACTTCAAACATAAAAAAAATGGAAAAATTAAGATATGAATGATATAGACCGATCGATCTCCACAAATATTCTAAAATTATCTATTTAGAAGGAACTGTTTTCTTCAGGGAAGATAATAGTGCAATTAAAATATAGGTGGATATGTCCGTGGGAAATAAGTCACATCAAAACAATACAATTCCCTTCTTTATCAGATTGTGATAAGTGATTCAGAGGAAAATGGTAGATAGGATATACCTTTCATAAAAAATCTGCTATTTTCTAACACTGCTTTCTCAAAGGGTATTGGAAAAGGGCAGTTCTGATGTGATGACTGTAATGGGAATGAACAGCTTGTTAAAAGATTCTCTCAAATACTAGGAAATTTCAAGTGGATATCTACAGGGACCAGTTCTACAATCAGC
>VYZQ01018563.1:0-31522 GCA_013400655.1 Mystacornis crossleyi
GGTCTCTCTGCCTTGGGGAACAGTCACATCAGCATGTGAATAAAACACCCCCTGAAGCCCCCACGCAGGGACTCTTCTCGCCTCCTTTATGGCCACAGTGTTGTAGAAGCTGAGAGCTAGCTGGAGGCATGCGGGGCTGTCAGGAAGGGGCTATGGAAGTGGGATAGCTGCTCTCCCCAGGGAAGCCCCCTGCGCTACCCGGGAAAGTTTGCAGCTTGCCAGACCATTGCTAGAAACTGCAAACCACAACATACCAACACTGGGTGGACTGGTTCAGCTCCTGTCACTGGTTCCCCCACTCCTGCCAGAATATTAATTCTTCTAAATTCACAGGGAAACAACCCAACTGAACCCAATCAACCAAAGGAAAAAAACAAACAAAAAAAAACCCCACCAAAAAACAAGAGAAGGGGAAAGGATGGGAAGAAAAAAGAAGAACAAATAACACATTCAAATAATTTCTCATACTCTATACACCCAACAAAATACACATTTTTCTTTCAAAGTCACTAAGCAGCATCCACCAATATTTAAATGAAAACTTTAATATATTATTTTAGAAGCAGAAATTTAAATAAATCAATCAAAATTAACACAAACTTTAAATATATACTATATAACATGTATGCACCACAAGTATTTGACTATTCTGTAAAAAGCTTAGTCAAGTAACCATGAGAGTTAATGAATGAGTTTGCCTCTAGTTTCAAAACTATTAACAATGATTAACATTAACATGACAAAAAAATAGAATTCCCATAAAAAAATAAAGATTTTAAAACACTTTTATTTTCTTTTATTATTTCTAAAATTATAGAAGTTTTTTTAATCTCCTTTTTGTATAGGACTGGATTTTTTTTCCTTATACCCGAACCTTTGGAAGACAAATTTTCAACTCTCTATACTTTAGTTTCTTGCACAGTGAGTATAAATTTGAGTCTTCAGATTGGCATAGTCAGAAGGGACTGTATTTAAACAGCAATTTGTTATTTAAATTTATTCAACTGATTTTCTCCAAGAAAAAGCTGAGAGTCTCCTGTACCTTTCTTTTAAAAATCAGGTAAGTTCTTGAAAAAGTAAAATAACAAGATGGTTTGTTCATTGTTAGACATTTCCTGACAAATTCTGCCACTCAGCATTACCGGTCTAGAACATGCAGGATTTTGCAGAATGAAAAAATCAAGACAGAAATACTTGAAATCTTATTCCAATACTATCACCATAAGAAACAAACTGCCCAGTTTTGCTCCAACAAGTAATCTCCTTGTCTCACTTGTACATTTTAATTCCTGATAAAAGACACACCACTCAACTTCAAAATTTAACTTTCAAGAGTCCTTCAAAGGAAATCTGACTTAAACATTTCCTAATATATATTCTGCAAGTTTGTACATGTTATTTATTCAAACGTTTCTTCAATTGTTCTAGATGTGTAGCATCAGCATCCTGGAGAATTAACACAGTAGCTTTAGGCTGAAATGGATTAAACTCAATAGTCATCAAACAACAGAGATCTATCAGTTGTTTTTGACATTTCTCTAAACCATCCTTAAGTTTTAGACGTACAGCTGGATCCTTTTTCAGCCTATTCACTTCGGGCACTGAAAAGCCAATCAAACTTGTTAGAATATCATCAGCAAAATCTACTTCAAGATAAGCAGAGCCATCAGAAATTTTTGCCTTTATACCCCAGGACGCATTGCTTTTTGTGAGGTTTCCGGTGAGAGTGACAATAAAGCATTTAACTTTCAGAATTGTAACAGTTTCTGGTTTTTTTGCAAGGAGAACGGAAATGTATGTGAAAGGTGGAGAAGTTAAATCTAAATGTGCCTCTACTGCCTTGCAAGGAAAGATTTGTGAATCACGTTTCTGCTGATCTCCTTCTGGATCGATTTTTAAAGAAAATCTGTTCTCAGAAGTGTGCTGCTGTTTACATCTGATCTCATCTAGGTCTGTATAATTTTGCCCTTCCTCAGGATTTTCCAAAGAAAAATCTGATGAACTGCAGGTATGACGTAAGCCCTTGTGCTGCAAAAAGTTATTCATGCTATTTCTATCTTCATCAAACATCGTTCTTCTCGTGTTCTTTTCCTTGCCGATAGCTTCCCTGGGCTTATCTCTTTCATTCACGTTGTCTTCTTCACCAGTGCCATTTAAAGATGAATTGCAGGAGCTTCTAGATGTATGTGGAAGTCTGCCGGTAATTAAACCTATGTTTCTGTTCATGACCACTGGTGGCACTTCTTCCATCTCCCTTTGCATCTCTTCTTCCAGAAGAAAGTCATCTTCTAAAGGAAAGTCATTTAAAAAGCCATCAGCATATTCTATGGGAGGTGAAACTAGTTCATCTGAGTGAGGCAAAGGACTTCCAGATTTTCGTAGCAAAACATTTCCATTGTGTGCAATCAGTGAACCCGAGGCTGTACTAAAATTGTTGGTTCTGCTATAGTATCCACTTTCTAAAGATGTTCTGTTGTTTAAAGTAAATTCATTATTTTCATCAAGGCTGGCTAAAAGCTCTTCATCTGAAGGTCCAAGAGTTTGTTCTAATTCATCCAGAGACCTCGAAAAAATCTGTTCATGTCCAGCTTGTCCAACAGTATTAGGGTTCTCAATTTCTCCAATTAATCTAGCAAGGACCCTTTCCTGACAATAATCCTCAAAAAGAGCATCAACTTCACCCCCCAACAGTTTCACATTTTCTGGTTTAAGGAGAAGAACTCCAAGACGATATGCAACATTGCCCTGTACAGTGATTTTAGTTCCAGGAGGAAGACCGCTGTAGAGAACAGGCACTGGTTGATACTCCATGCCCTGAATTTGATGTATGCCATCAGTTAGTTGTAGCATCAGCATCCGAGTAGGCTTTGCTTCCCAGGGCTTCTGAAATGCCTGAGTACTGGCTGTTACTTCTTCATTTACAGAGCTTTTCCCTCTTAGCTTCTGCAACTGAGAATATGCTGGCTGGCTAACATCAACCAGTGAATCAATCTGTATGGAGTAGAAGCCTGATAACTCTCCTTTGGGAGTATCTAAGATGCAGTTAGGCAAAACGGGATATTCCAAGTCTCTCAGATCAGTGAGAAGCCATTGCTCAAATACCTGCTTGTTGATCTGAGCTTGACTTAAGTTACTACCACTATTTTCTTCCTGGATCCAATTAATACATGCTTCCAGCCATGTCAAAGGAACTTTAATGTGCCATGTGGATGAAAGCCAGGTTTCCACTCTTGCTGCAATGCTAGATGTAGACATTTTCTTTTATGGTAAGAGATTGAATTCCCTATAATGGAATTAAAAAAGACATATTTAATCTTCTGACAAAAACTGAAATTAGGACAAGTTTCACGCTCATATTATATAAAAATATTTAAATTAAAAACAGTTCTACAGACAATAAAATGCACAGGCATTCCCAACATTTAACGTTTCAATCAGCATAAAAGGTATGTGTAAACTGTAAGTAAGGAGACTTATACAAGCAACCATGTTTCTTTTCTGTTGCTTTAGCTAGAAACATGTAACTGAAATATTTTTCTTATGGATGGAAAGTGAACAGACAAAAAACCCCAAACCAAAACAGCAGTAGGTTTTTAAATATATCTCCAGGGGTTTTTTATGGTTTTCTTTCTGTGTGTGCTGCTGTTAACATCCAGTTTACCTTAGAAATTGACCTGAGATGTTATTCTCCCACTTCGGCAACACTGTTATGAACACAAGTGAGAGGATCTATAGAACCTAGCTGTGGTCTATCAACACATATCAATATGAGGGGTGACTTTCAGTCTGTGACTGAAAGCTTTGTACCTGACAAGACAAATCTGGCTTGAAGCACTGTTATCTAGAGACCCAGTGCAGGACTTGGTTGCAATAGCACCACGTCTTGGCAGCTATCATCTCAGGGACATCAGTGGCTAATAACCCTAACTTCTTGTTAGTTTAGGAAGTATCTGTGCACATACATAGTAGAACAGAAGTATTTCAGTTGGAAGGGACTTTGAATGATCATCTGACCAATTCAGGGTTGACCAAAAGTAAAGCAACATTACTAAGGATATGGTCCAGATGCATCTTAAACACTAACAGGTTTAGGGCATCAACCACCTCTACAAGGAAGCCTGTTCCAGTGGTTGATCATGCTCTTAGAATTAGAATCATTCAGGTTGGAAAAGACTTCCAAGATCATTGCATCCAACCTTTGACTGAACACCACCATGGCAACAAGATCTTGGTGCCATGTCCAGTCACTTCTTGAATGGCTCCAGGGATGGTGACTCCATTATCTCCCTGGGCAGCCTGTTCAATGCTTAAACATCCCTTCTATGAAAAATTCCTGATGTCCAGCCTGAACCTCCCTTGGTACACCTTGAGGTCAGTCTAAGAGACTGATCCCTACCTTGCAACAATTTCTTTTCAAGTAGCTATGGAGAGTGATAAGGTCTCTGCTGAACCTCCTCTTCTCCAGGCCCACCCACTCAGCCACTCCTATTACCACTTACTCTCTAGGCCTTTCACCAGCCTTGTTGTTCTTGGTAAAGAAATTATTCCTGTTGTTAAGTCTGAACCTCCCCTAATACAGCTTTGAGCCATTCCCACATCTCCTGTCGCTGAATCCTGGGGAGAAGAGATCAGTACATCCCCCTCCACATCCCCCCTTAAGGAAGCTGTACAGAGCAACGAGGTCATTCCTCAGCCTCCTTCTCTTCAAACTACACTAACCCAGAGCCCTCAGCCGCTCCTCACAGGATGTGCCTTCCAGCCCTTCCACCAGCTCTGCTGTCCTCCTCCGGACCATTCAAGGATCTTCCCATCCTTCCCAAACTGTGCGGCCCCGCACAGCACACAGGACTCAGGGTGAGGCCGCACCACGGTTGANCTTTCAGAGCGAACAAAAAACCACTGTGCCTCCAAGCTCTCCCCCAAAGATCCACCGCTCGGAAGATACCGCTTAGTTACTTAAACCAAGTAAAGCGACAGCTTTCAGCAGGGTAGGCGAAGGGGATGAAGCAGGGAAGGAAGCAGAGGCCGGAGGAGTAGGAAGATGAGGCCAGGCCGCACCTCGCAGCCCTCTCGGAGGGGACGAGAGCTCCAACTCACCGGGGCGAGCGAGCAGTCTCGGCGGAGCGGCGGCGGCTCCCGCCGGCCTCAGGGATGGCGCAGCGCCGGAGCCCGCGCTCCCCAAAACCGCCGCGAGCAGTCACCACCCAATGGGAGGGCGCGTCGAATCATCGCGAGAACCCCGCCACAGCCGGCGCCGGGCTGCGCGCACAAGGCGGGGTTTTAGCGGCCGCCATTTTCTCGCCTCCCGGCCGCAGCCGCTCCCGCTTTCCTGGGCCGCCCCCCCCGCTGCCGGCGCCGCTCCCAGCGCGGCTCTCGCCGCTCAGGTAGGAAAGGCCGGTCGGCCGCGGCGGGGGTCTTATGGCGCGACCCTTTCCCCAGGTCCATCTCGTCCCTTCCCTCACGGAGGGCGGTGCGGGTCACGGCGCCACCTCCTGTGCTGACGGGCAGCGGCCTCACCCAACGAGGCGGCGGCGGCGCCGTGCGGGGGGCGGTGGCGGGGCCAATCGCGGGTGACGCTCGTGGATGTGCGCGGCGGAGGCCAGGCCTGCTCCCCTTTCTCTCCCGTGTGCGGTGGGGCCGGCGGCGGGCGCAGGTACGCGCAGTCCGCTGCACCGTGCGGCCGGGGCAGGCGGGGAGGGGAGGGAGGCGGGAGAAGGGCACAGGCCGGTCCAGGCCTCGCCTGGGCCGGCAGAGCCGCCGCCGTACCCCGCTCGGCGACGCTGCGTGACACAGCGGTGTGAAAGGACCTGTGTCTCCTGTGTGGGACCTTAACCGCCAAAGGCTGCCGTGGGGTCCCGAGGGGTTGGCGGTGGAACGGGGAGAGCGCTGCGTGGAGGACACCGGTGTGTCGCCGCCTCGGCTGTTGCTGAGGGCCTTCAGACGGCCACTGTCCCTGTTGCCCCGCGGGCACAGCTCGGGTTCCGCAGCGCCAGCGGGTGCACTCCAAAGGCGGGGGCGCGGCGGCGGCCGCCGCCGCCTTCTCGCGCCCGCCCGTGGTAACTCTGCCCGGGGCGAGCTGCTCTTGAGGATTATGGCGGGCGCAGGGAGGGCGTTCCGGGCCGCGGCCTGCGCGGAAGGAGCTGCAGAGGCCGATCGGGGGACAGACGCTCCGCATCGCGGCCGCGCCGCTTTCGGGGGCGGGCAGAGTGCCTGTGGCGCTAGGGCTGCCCTGCTCCGCCCGCTACGCCGGGCTTCGAGCCGCCGGGCACTTCCTTTGTGTCCGCCCGAGCAGAGCTGGGTAGCGCTCCCTGCGGCCGCGTGGTGGTGGCGGCGGCCCTTCCGCTCCCGGCTCCGCCTCGCAGCGGGCGGGCGGGCGCCATTTCGGAGGGCGCCATTTCTGGTGGTTTCGCAGCGCCGCCGCTTTCGCCCCTGTCCCTGCCGCGCTGGGCGGACGGCTGGAGACGCAGGGAGGGAGGGGGAGAGAGAGGTAGGCGAAAAGTGTCGCTGCGCTCTGGAGGCGCTCCGGCGTTCCTCAGCTCTTAGGTCTGTGGCCGCTGGTCCCCTCTCTCGTGTCCGCTTTAGCCCTTCGGTGTTCGTAAGAAACCTGACTTTATTAGTGAGAGGAAAGCTAATGTCTTTACAAACAATTTGTTGGGTGAAGGTATGGGTGTTAAAGGCTTTGAAATGGATCTTAATGTCTCTACTGACTTTGGGGAGTAAGTTTGTTGCAGTGCCCACACAGCTTGGCTCCTGATACAGACAAGGGTGTGCAGAAGGCTGAACTTTGGGGTAGAATAGAAGGTTTGGTGGGGGAATATGTGGAAGGCGGTTCGGGAAAGCTGTACCTTCCTAGTACGTCAGTCGGTGGGGAAGGGAAGAGGGCGACTTACGGCCGGGAGTTTAGGATAAAAGGAGGCTGCGCCGTCCGAAACTTAGTGAGAAAACCCCTTTGTCGTGTGCCCCAGTGGACTCTCTCTCTTTATTCAAATAAATTTGAAGGCCTTCTCCGTCTCCTTTTTGGACATAAACCCCTGGCGTTTGTAGATTTTCCTGACGTCAGTAATGCGAATGTCCTCGATTTACCTAACTGAGCGAGGTTACTGAGAACAAGTGCCGTATGGGGAGGTTTGACTAGGGGAGACTAAGCCGTGGATTTTAACTGATAACAATTCGCTCCCCGCTACCTTAAAATTCTTGGGGTGGTTGGAAATAGATTAACCGGGGTCTGAAAGGGCTATTACACAGTGTCCGGTTTTTCCTTACTGTCCGTCCCTATAACAGTGCAATTTTGGCAATGTCTGCCTGAGATCCCGCTATTACTAAACTTGTGCATGCCCGTTAGCCCACTTCTAGTGCCTGGAAATACGAGCATGTGCTTGGAACCCAGCGAGTGCCTTGCTCTTAGCACATACAACCAGAGCAACAGTTACAAAGCTGTCTGAGACTGCCTTTAATAAGTTGGAATCTGCTTCTTCCCCGTTCCTCTCCCCGGGCTGTGGATACCAGAATGAGTGCCTGCTATTCGTTGAGGCACTGTAAATTAATGCAGTGCAAGGGAAAATATGTGATTGTTTGGCTGTGTTTGTAAATCACATTTTTAATGATAGTAAGTTGAAAAATTGTTTCTTTTGTCTGCGCTTTTTGCTAATGTGACTTAGTAGCTAAAAGCAGGTCACAGTCTATTTCAAAAAATTGTACTGAAGTTCAGCTGCTTTTGGAGGTTTTGGGGGTTGTGTGTATGCAGTGGATTATATGTAACTACAAAGGGTGGTATTTTTAAAAAGAGGTTATTTTAGTGTAGCTCGAAGTTGTAATTTTTAATTTATTCATCAGTTATCGTTGAGAGGAAGTCATGCTCAAGTGCGTGCTAGTACATTGGTCGGGAATTTGTAGAACAAATGCTAACAATTACCCTAACAGGACTTTTTATTAAGTTCAAATTGTGTTGACCTAAACAGCAGGACCAGATTTTGGTGCAGTGTCCTTTAAAAAATGAAACCAAGGCACATACCATATAGTGTTGAGATTATGTGGTTACTTAAAACTAATGTGTGCCCAAAAACTGCAACTCAGACATTAAGAGTTTGATGCAAGTGTACAGATTTGACCTTTATCTTCTCTTGGCTTGGCTACGTTTTTTCCTCTTATAAAGAAAAAATTCACAGCAATAGCTTAGGTCAAACATTTGGTTTCTGGATGTAGTGAGAATCAGACCTGTTACATGGGGAAACGCACAACTGATATATGCTGTTTTCATAGGCTCTTGAAGCAATAGGCTGTTGGATTTTGATCCCGCCCAGAATACTTGAGTTTTTGTCTCAAGGATATATAATAGCGGTAAGTTCTAGCAGCAGGCATTTATTTTTGCTATTTTTCTCACTTTAGCGTGATGCACAGTTTGTCTTTTGACAGAAAAATGTACTGTCTTTATTTTTCAACAGGTTTTTCTTGTCCACATAGGAAGAAAAGGCAATGGAGACTGAACAACAGGAGGAGACCTTCACCAACACAGAGACAAATGGTAAATTTTTTAAAGGACTATTCCTTTTTTTAGAAAGAGCGTCTTAAAAATTTCAGTATTTCAAAGAATTTTCTAATGATTTAACTTTACAATATATTTGCATCAGCAGTTTTGTGTTCTACATTAAATATCTTCGGTTTTAATTAGTGTGTCATTACACATGCTTTTGAAGTGTAAACACATAATCTTTCTGTTGGCAGCTTTTAGACATGAGAACTGAAAGTTATGACTAAACACTGAGAAATATTTCATAGCTGTATGGAGAATGTGAATATGTATGAATGCAATAGGGCATCTCTGTTAATTTCATTTTGTTCATTGCGATTGTTACGTGCAGGAGTACAACTATGTGAAATATTGCTAAAGATCTTAATGCAAAGTTTTTTGGGAATAATTACCGGGGAAGTTAGGGCATTACTGTTGTTGATTTGTGCCAATTTTTCCCAAACAGCATCTGAAGTTTAGTGCATCTGCTTTACTATTATTCCACCAATATTTCAGTGTTGGACAAAATACATGTGAGCTTTATGCCTGGAAGGTTTTCCCCAATTGTAAATTATAAATAAATACTAAGTGGGTGATGCTGCACTTGTTCAGACAATGTCATGAATTTCTTACTGTGAAATGTGTGCAACATTCTCATTTAAGCCATAGTTCATAGATTTTAAAGTGCATTTTCAGTCATTAATATGTAAGAAAGCTGTTGAACTGAAGACTTGTTTCTGTGCTGTAGAGGCTCAGAATTAATTTCTGTAATTAGTTTTGTGCTAATATGAAAGAATGTATTAATAGTACAGAGCATAAATTTGGCACGTGTTCCATTTTATTATGACTTAGAAAGTTAAATAAATGTTTGTTTCCCCCTATGGACCTCTCTACAGGCAAACGTCCTGCAGAAGATATGGAGGAAGAGCAGGCCTTCAAAAGATCGCGGAATACTGATGAGATGGTTGAATTGCGCATCTTGCTTCAGAGCAAAGTAGGCTTTTTTTTGTTTTTACTGGTTTTGTATGTAGTATTATTCAAGATGGGGGTGACAAAGTGTATGTTGGGATATGTAAGTGTAGAGAGATGGTGGGGTTTTTTTAAATGAGATAACTTACTAGAATAATTTTCAGTATGTAGGAATGGTAGTTGCAGATGTATTGCAATGGAATTGTCCCTGGGGTTCTCTTAAAAGGGAAAATCCCTAAGGATCAATACAGGGATTTTTTTAAAAGATATACTTGCTGAGAAGTAGAGCAGTAAAGATTCTAAGACATTTTTACATCTGAGTGGAAGGTAGCTATTTTGAGGGGGATGACTGTATATAAGTCTTTGGAAAAGAAGTTGTTTAGAGGATTATAAAATACTGATTTTAAATATGTGAGAGGAGAATTTAGGATTTTAGTAACTCTCCCAAATAGATCTACTAAACTTGTATAACTGTATCAACACGAAGAAGTATGGGAGTAATGCCTCAGGGATTGCAGTGATTTTGTTGACAAGTGTAAATAGTTAAAGTTGCTGCATAGGAGTTTCCTCTGGTGTTTCCACTTGCTGCAGATGATTTATACTTTCTGAAGTATCTGTCTTTTGTGTTGGTGTGAAAGAATGTTGCCTTAACTCTGTGTGGCTTTTCTGACCAATAGTTAAGTTACATGGTGTACCAGGAAATGTTTTGCGTGGTATTAGCATAATGTATGATGTGTGTAAAAAAAGCGATGCTTTTCATGTAATCCTTGAAAGAACCTGGTAAAAAAATGTAGTCAGGCAATTACTGGTTTTTACTATTTGTTAGTTTATACTTGTTGATGTTGGTGGCTTGAATGAAGTTGGTGGCTGTTAACACTGATTTCAGCCTTTTTCAGTTTATATTGCTCTGCGAAATTAGTTACTTTACAGAGGTGCAAAATAATTTTAGTACTTGAAATTATCAAATGTTTGGAGCACAAAAGTGGAATTTGTAAACATACTCCATAAGGGAAAAAAAAAGCTGATCAGAGAAATTAAGAAAATAATCGACTTACGTTATATTCATTTAGTATGGTTTTTGTAATAGATTTAGTCTATGAGAAGTTCAACATGGGCAGAATTGCCTAGAAGCTTCTGTTTGGAATTGATAGATTAGTGGCAAAGCTGAGTTATCTTTCTCCTGTGTTCAGTGGTAGTAAAAGCTTTTGGTAATATTTTTTTATGTCGACAAACTTTCAGTTGGTTTCAATTTGATTTGGACCTTTCCAAAACTGTGTCTGCCCCCACCTCTTGGGCCTGCAACAGTAGGTTTACTGTTTTCAGTCTTGAGTTCAAAAACTTAGTCTGTGCTGTGTTGTCATAACCTAACTTCTAAAAACTATTTTCCAGAACGCTGGAGCAGTGATTGGAAAAGGTGGCAAAAATATTAAAGCACTTCGTACAGACGTGAGTACATATGAGTTTGAACTAATTTAACACCACTTCTTTCAGAGCACTACATCGAAAACTTGATTGCGTGCATTTCTAGAAATGGGAGCAATTCAACTCTATAGACATCCAAGTTACAAGCCATTTGTATTGCTTGTCAGAGTAGATAACTTAGTTCTTCAATTTCTATTTTAATTAAAACCCAACTTGACGCTTGGGGAGGAGAGGTTTATATTAAATCTCTTCACTTTTTAATAGGTTTCTGTTAAATCACACACTTCAAGTGAGTTACCATCCTAATTAAAAATATTGACAGAGGTTAAACCCCTTAATAGTACCATTCCTCATACGTGTGAATCAATTAGAGTACTGCTGAAACCTTTGCAGGTGGCTGGCTTAACCCAGTAATAGAGGAATTCTTTAACTTCTTTAAAAAAGAAAAGTGAAATCATCCATCTGTTCCTTAACTGCTTGCACGTGAAGCACAAAAGCATTAATGTTAAGGTTTCTTGCTTTAAATATAGGTATAAAACACTGAAGGAACATTCAGTTCTCTTGGAAGCATTTTTAAATGGTCGTGTCATGACTTACTGCCCATTCACATTTTGCAGGGGATCCACTCTGGTGATTAGACATATGCTCAGCATTAATGTTGTGTATTTATAAAACTTGGCAACGCTTCTTAAATTCCATTTGTTTACACTCCTGTACTTAACATCAGCTACAATTTCAACGTTTTTTCCAATCAAGACTCTGTTCAGCACAAGATTTTGCAGTATATTGCTACAAATCAGTTCCAACTAAGTTCATAAACTACCACAGCTAGAGTTGAGATTTTAGTTGAAATGGTCAGGAATCATACATATGCTCACTAACTCTGGCAGCTAGTTGTTCCTTTTTTTTTTTTTTTTTTTTTAGGGTTTTTTTTTACCAGTTTTTTTTGTTTGTTTGTTTGGGTTTTTTTTGTTTGGTTTTTTCAGTGAATCAGTATGTCACCTAAGTCCAGATAATTTAGATTGGTCTGGAACACGAACTTTCCGGATTTGCCCAAGGTTCTAGTACTATCAGTCTCGACAGGTTTTGTGTCTACCCTCATGAGCCAGCCTGCTACTGAAACATCATTTGTTAAAAGTAAAAAGTAGTTTAGTCAGATCGAGTGACTCATTTTTAAAGTCCATACTGTTAGGCCACAGTCGATGTAGCAATCCGTTACTGTGTTAGTCTTCAGAACAACTTAAGCTTGTTTCATTAATTGAGAGTAATGAGTATAGTTTGTATTAAATTAAAATTTATTGCTTTTCCCCCTTTTCCCTCTCCTTGTTTTTTTGGCCATATATCTCCGTTGCCCATGTACTGGATCGACTTGCCCCTGCGTTGCCCACCATGACGTTGGCCCATCCGCCCCTGAACGCCCATGTGAAAACCCTGGTTGGCTATGCCCAAAAATGTGCTCGTTGCCAAACGGGTACCATACTTGACAACTTCCGATTGAATACCCATGCCCAATGCCAACATCCACGAACGCCAATGACCAATGCAGTACAATGCCAGTGTTTCAGTCCCAGACAGCAGTGGCCCCGAGCGGTATGTCCCAACAGTTTATGCCTCACTGCCTGAATAGAAAGAGAGAAATGTATTTTATTACCTGCCTTTGATATAATTAAATAGTATCCCCTTATAGACGGTGTATTGTTTTTTTTCAAGTTTTCTGTCTTATTTTCCCCATTAAGTCTTTTTGTCACTGAACTTTTACGTGAGTTGCCCACCCAAACAATCCACTAATTTTATTTCAATGGAAGGAGCACAGCTTCAAGTGTTGCATATTTGCTGCATTGTAAATCAAATTGGTTCAAAATAGTCTCTCGCTCTGTCTTTGTGGCCCACCTTGCTCCCCTCAACATTGCCTGTTCATAATTATTTCTGATGAAATGCTAATTCCGGTTCGCTTTCCTTCACTTCTCATTTGTTTCGTCTTTTTTTGTCTTGCATTTGTATTTGTTTTCTCGGAGAGCCCATTAGTAATCTGAGTTCATAACCTTATTCCAGATACAACGTTCACCACTTGCATATCCTCACTTTTAATATGAGAAGGTGTGCCAGTTCTACGAATGTAATAGCGAGGGTATCCTAATTAGTGGTGGCGGGGAACATGAATATTCACTTCTGCTTTTCAGTTCTGCGTCAATTTCTTGCCCACTTAATCTGAGCCCTTCCAAAAGCCCATTCTGTCTTTCTCTCTCTGCAAGACCTACCTAATCTTAAATTTCTCATGCATATATACTGGGCATAAACAAAGATGCATGTGTTGTAAATTGAGCAAACAGGTTTACTTTAAGTGGGGAATATTAATCGTAAGCTCTTCTTCATAGTAAATCTTGTTAAAATTTTGTGTATGACGATAGAAAAAATTTACTTCTGCTTTTTCTTTTCTACCTTCTCCATATTGTCTGGCATCGTGGCTTCCAACAGCATCTTGAGTATAAGTGCAGATATAGAGACAATTGGAGAAATCTTGAAGAAGATTATTCCTACTTTAGAAGAGGTATTTATCTTTAAAGTTTTTCTGTTTAGACTGAAAAGACTGGCTTTCTAATGAGATGGTTCTAGAGTATTTGTTATTTCTTAAATACAGGAAATAAGAAAAGTAAAACATGCCAAAAGCCTTTCAAAGAAGGGTTATGGCTGTCACACTACGTTGGCGTTTTTTGGGTAGAGGGCAGAGTCCGTCATTGTTTATTAAATTAAACATTTCAAACCCCCTCCTTCTTTCCAGATAATAAGTGTTGCACTGTTTGATACCTTCTTAAATCTTTGTAGCAAGCGGTGCAGTGTAATTTAATAAGTAATGTAAAAAAAGAGGGAGAACTGATACTTCACCTTGAGATGAGGTGTTTAAATTGTTGTGATTGTATCAAAAGAAACTTTTGGATTACAATTCAGCAGTAATTAAATCATACCATTGTGTTTGAAGAGGAAGCTTAGAACTTCAAATATTTTGAATTTTTGTGATTAATCTTTTTTTTTTTTCCCTATATGCATCTTATTTACAGTATCAACACTACAAAGGCAGTGACTTCGACTGCGAACTTCGGCTTCTTATTCACCAGAGTTTGGCAGGAGGAATTATTGGTGTCAAGGGTGCTAAAATTAAAGAACTCAGAGAGGTACTTCTTTCTGTTCTTCTGAGATTTGACTGTGTTCAATAGACAATGTTCTCTGTTCATAAGGGGCGCATGTATAAGTATCTCCTGTGCAGTAATTCCTTCTGAACTTTCTGCATACATGCTTTTGATGTTCTGAGACGGAGCTGGGAGTTGCAACTTTCTTGCAGACCCTCACAGGTAATGTCAGTGGCAGAGCCAGGATTTGGTTAAACATTATTTGTGGTAGAGTACTGTTTTTACCAAACTGCTGCATGGTGTAGAATTATTTGTGTGGTTGGACATGCAGAACAGTCTGGAATGAAAGCATCTCCACAGTAGATGTACTGTAAAAGGACTTGATGTTTGGTTTTGTATTTTTTAAGTCTAATTCCTGGAAGACCGCTGTTTTTTCTAAGTGAAAAATTAAGATTTTAAAAATTTAAAGGTCTCTATGATCTGAAAACATGTGGTTGAGTTTCTTGGCATTATGTCAAAGGCAGTTTCAGGTCAGTTCGGGTATAAGCCAATACTTGTTTGCATGGATTAAGAAAGGCAAGATAACTAGACATAATCCTAGCAATATTGCTGTCGTAGCATCCAAAGCTATTAATTTTAAAGCTAATACAGCCTGTAAGCTCACGATGATTATGTGGTCCTTTTTCTATTACTTAACTAAATGATGCACTGTAGATGAGTCATAATTGAAATAGGAGAAAATGGAACTTCTTTTCATCTTCATGCAAAAATTAGGTCAAGATCTTTAAAAAAGTCATTTTCAAATTTCGTGCAATATCTCAGAAGCAAGCATGCAGGTTTAAGTGGGTGGGAACTTAATTGTCTTCTGAATTTTTAAAAAATGTTTTATGATAATTTTGGACTTTCTGTCTTCTACAGAACACTCAGACCACCATTAAGCTCTTTCAAGAGTGTTGTCCTCATTCAACTGACAGAGTGGTGCTTATTGGTGGAAAACCTGATAGGGTTGTTGAGTGCATCAAGATAATCTTGGATCTTATCTCTGAGGTAATGTTTATTAAATTTATTTTATTCTTTCACTGGCATTCATTAAGGTTCTAGATATTAGTTGGATGAAAAATGGTGTCTTTCAGATTTTAGTTTAAATTCAGTACCTCCTACTTTCCCAACAGCAAAGTGATGGACAGTTATGAACCTTGGGAACTATTTCTGTTGTTTAGAATTGGGGTACACTTTATGAGGGAGGAAGGCAATTTTTGGTACTAGTAGGCCATCATTTATGCTTTGCATCTCATCAGAATGGAAAAATTCTGATTTTTTCAGAATTCTCAAAGAAAACAAAATTTATCTGCCACAGATAAGTAGTTTTGCTGTCACAGTTAAGTTCACAGGAAACACGTCAACATTTCCTTTCTTGGCAGCATTTTGAAATCCAGAACATGTTCCAAATGCATAAATGTGTTAGTTTAATTAAATATGCCAGTTGTAATAGAACTAATTGACTCGGGGAATTGTTTTGTTTGTTTGTATTAGTCTCCAATTAAAGGACGGGCCCAGCCTTACGATCCCAATTTCTATGATGAAACATACGACTATGGTGGCTTCACAATGATGTTTGATGATAGAAGGGGACGGCCAGTGGGCTTTCCGATGCGTGGAAGAGGAGGTTTTGATCGAATGCCCCCTGGTCGTGGCGGACGACCTATGCCTCCCTCAAGAAGAGATTATGATGATATGAGCCCTCGCAGAGGACCTCCACCTCCTCCACCAGGTCGCGGTGGTAGAGGTGGCAGCAGAGCTCGTAATCTTCCTCTTCCTCCTCCACCACCTCCTCGTGGCGGGTGAGTTGTTGCATAAATGCATTATACAAACCTCATGTTGTATATTCGAGTCGTATTCATATTTTCAGTGATTTTTGCATGTTGGTAGTGGTTATGCAGGATTGAACCTATATTGGACAAGAGTATTTTGAAATTACTGAAATTTAATTACCTGCTGTGCTGTAGTTAGTTGCCAGGATTATAGTTAGTAGTTTTGGAACTTCTGTTATTGAGTACTTGGGTAGAGTAGTTTGATACTAAGTTATATGTGAACCATGAATATGAAAATTTAGATCAGAATAAATGAGCTAGCTCATAACACAGTTAACATGCTGCTGCCTTTTTTGTTCCAGAGATCTGATGTCCTATGACCGAAGGGGCAGACCAGGAGACCGTTATGATGGCATGGTATGAGTTTAAAATTTGCCCTGTTGTGTTCCCTAAGTGCAGTTAGCATGCCGACCTCCTGCTGCTGAACACATGTACATTCATATGGGACATGCACGGTTGTGATAGTAAAACCAAAATGTTTTGTCCATCCAAGTGTCCTCCTGTGGATCAGTATTTGAGGTGTAAATGGTACTTTGGTTTTGGTTTTCTTTCCTCCCTGCGATCAGAAACTATTCAGAGAATTTGACTGTGCTCAGCCCTGTAGGTTTTCTTGCACTGGCCATCTTTCAGATTTTTAAAATCAGGATGACAGAAATAGCAATTGGTAGATTTTTTGGATAGAGAAAGCATGTCAGAACCATGTACTCTGAGGAGTTACACAAGCCTTCTTAACACTAAAGGTCAGAAAACGCGGGCATAGATACAGTAATACAGATTATGGGACAGTATCTGAGAAGAGCTCTGGTTGATGGAAGATGATAGCTCTTTTCAATCAATTCTTGTATATTTTCTGGTTGCTCTGCAGAAAATCCACTGTAATTCCAAATGTTTTGGAAGTAGACCCGCTGCTAAGTTGGATCCCAAATCACTTCTTTCTCTGAGGGGAGATAGAAATCTCATAGTGTGTGGAAGCTTAAAACAAAGGATACAGATAGCCTCCTATGTTGCATTCTGAACTGTCACACCCCAGCAGCCACATGCAGTTCTGAGAAAAGATTGCTCTTCCCAACCAGGTGGTTGTCCTGGTTTCAGCTGGGATAGTTACTTTCTACTCAGTAGCTGGTCCAGTGCTGTGGTTTGAATTCAGTATGACAGTAATGTTTATAACATGCTGATGTTTTTGTTGTTCCTATGTAGTATTCCTAAGTCAAGGACTTATTCAGTGTCTCGTGCTCTGACAGTGAGTAGGTACACGAAAGAAGTTGGGAGGGATCATAATGAGTACAGGTGACCTGTACTGGCCAAAGAGATACTCCACACCATAGACACCATATCCAGAAGGGTATAAACTGGGGCAGTTACCCAGAAGGAGGGTCCCTAGGGGTTTGAGGATGGGGTCTGGCAGTGGTCAGCAAGTGGTGAGCAGTTGTATCATGTACCCTTGGTTTTATTACCGTTTTTTTATTGTTTTGGGGCTTGGTGGTGGTGGTTGTTTAATTTTTTGTTGATTTTGTTTGTTTCGTTTTTTAACTTTTTCTCAGTTATTAAACTGTTCTTATCTCAAGGTATAAGTTTTACTTCTGATTCTCATCCCAGTTCCTCTGGGGCTTGGGTGGGGAGGTGTGAGCAAGCAGCTGTGTAGTGCTTAGTTGCCAGCTGGTCTTAAACTACAACAGAGGTGGATCTCTATAGTAGCAATCTTGTTTTCTCCTCTAGCTTTGTTTGGCATCTTCTTTAAGGTGACGGGTGACACATTATTTTTTTTCTTCTAAATGAATTTAAAAGAAATGAAAAAGAGCTCTGAAATGGGCTACCTAAATGGGCTTCACATGTCCTCCTTGGAAATAAGAGTTACTGGAACTACAAATTTCAAGAATGTCATGTGCTTATTAGAAATAATAAAAGGAAAGATTTGCAGTTACAAATGTTTACAGCTACCAAAAAAAGTTTCCCATGCTACTCTACATGCTAAGAATCTGGAAGAATGGAGAAGTACACCTCCAAGATTCCTTATCTTTTTGCATGTTTTCAGAGCTTAGGTTTTGTGTTCTTCTACTTGTAGCTAATAAAGCCTGTGCTAGAATATAGAAAATGAGCAGCCTGCCCTTCTTTGGGTATTTAGTTGAGTACAGTCTTACTAAGCTTGACTCTTGGGCAGTAGTGTGTTCTGGTTTTGTTCTATTTTTATTCCACTCCAGCTAGAATAGAAAATCCATTTTGACTTATGTTAAGCCTGTCAGGCTGACCTTCACTTTGGTGACATGAGTTTCTACAAGCAAGTGGAGTAATTTCTACTAGTTTGATTTCTTTTATGGAAAAAAAGGCACTTTTACTACCTTTTCATAGTGAAGCTGCTCATTACTCTGGCTCCTTTGTGACCAAATATTATAGCTTGGTTAAAGGGAGGACTACTTCCCAGCAAAGATAGAATTTAATTTCTAGTTTTAGTTAATCATGATCCTAGTATCCTTAATTGTGTAAGCAGAATGGAAGTCTTCACAATGAGTGTGATATCATAGCTTCATGATCATGCTAAAAGGTAAAGTCTTCTGTGCTACCCTTGGTTTCAAATAAAAACTGTTCTGTAGCTAAAGATTTAAACTAAAGTAAACCAGTATTATTGTGGTTTGTGATCTAATGATGGGAAGAGCTCTTAAGAAGCAGAAGTGCTCTTTCACATATATTCTGTCCTACAGAGGTGTAGTAAAAGGCAACAATAGATAAACATTTCAAAAATACTTGAAAAATTGAAGGTACAGAAACAATTTTTTTTGCCAGTTCTCTTTTTCACTAAAGGCAGTTCTCTTCTTCTTAGAAGACAGTTGACAGCCTTTTAAGATTAGGTGCTTAACTGTGGTTTTTCCTGAGTTCCAGACATGCGACAGTATTGACAGCCTCCTAAATGCTGAGATAAGAAAAAGCCATTTTGATTTTAAAAGATAGGTAAATTCCTCTTGGCTGTACAGAGTTAATCACTTAAGGTGATACTTCTCTGTTAGCCTGACTTAAAATTCTAGTATAAATATGTAGTGCTGTTAAAATACTCATTTGACTTAAAATCTGTTCTGAGGTTTTTTCTCCAAAGAACAGGCTTGTTTATCTGTATATAGAAGTATATATTTCAGTGTGTAACTACTTCAGATCAAATCCTGTAGACGATAAGGGCTATTGTGATCTGAAAAATCCTGACTTTTCTGTATTTTTAACACCCTCATTCTCAGGAGCATGTAAAAAAATAGTAAAGGAAGAATTTATGACAACTGTGCTATATACTCATGCAGATGCTGGAAGGACGTGACAAAATTTCGCTGTCCTAGGTCACTCTTAAAAACCAGAAAAACTTAAAGAATTTGACATCAGCTAGGACTGCATGGGGTTTTTTTATTAGATGTAAAAGTTAAACTTCTTGCCTCATCCATCCCATCTGTCATCTGGTGTCTGGTCTAGTACTGAGTAGTC
Organism: Mystacornis crossleyi; assembly: GCA_013400655.1. NCBI lineage: Eukaryota > Metazoa > Chordata > Aves > Passeriformes > Timaliidae > Mystacornis > Mystacornis crossleyi. The sequence continues at coordinate 19,353 of VYZQ01018563.1, forward strand.
ACTAGCACAGATTAGTCTGCAGCATAAAATACTGTTACATGTGTTGAGACACCGTGTTTCAGAAACTCGTTTTCCACCAATAAATATCAATTGCTGAAATTGTAAAATTTTGAAAGAAAGAAATGCCATGTATTACGTTTTTTAAAAACATAATTGAGTTTCTAATATAGTTAGGCAGCGGTAGATTGTTAGCCTGCTTACTGGATAGATGAGGTATATGGATAGTAGAACATGAAAAGCAGTGTCCTTCCTGCTTAACTTGCTGTTGGCATAATCACTTGGAGTTACTTGTTTCAGTCTTACTAAACCTTCTTTTTTTAACAGATGGCAAAAATAAAAGATTGATAAAATATTTTTACATATAAAAATGTAAAAAGGTTTTCTAAAAGGAAAAAAGGCTTAAGTTTTGCCTTGCCATTAGTTTTCTGAGCTTCTTAGAGGAAAAATCTACTAATGCCACAGAAAAAGGAGGAAAACATGAGTTCCCCATTTAGAGGTGCCCTAAAGTAAAATAAAAAGGCAGTGAGTCTTGAAAGAGGTCTAAATCACATAATTTTAAGACTTTGTTAATAGTATAAAGGTTTCTTTGTACCACGTGTATTGTATTTGGTTGCCAAGTTCTCTAAGAGTATGTATGACATGGACTTCCTTTCTTCCTGTTACATTGCTTCTGGAAGATGATGCAGTGTCATGTGGATGCCTGTGATGACATGCAGCCACCAGAGTTGGTGAGTGTTTTCAGCTTGTTTTTTGAAAACTGCTTTATTGGAAAGTGATAAAGTGAATTTTTAAAGAGATCTTAAGTGCAGTCTATGGCAACTTGCACCTATTAAAAGTTTTTAAGCCATCCTTCCGACTCTGAATTTAGTGGCGGACTTAACAGTGTGTCCTTTGAAGGCAGGTAATGTTAATAGAAATGGAATTACGCAGCACCATGGTAAAAATGGAGGAGCTTTTCTGTGCCTCTTTTTGCCTCTTTTACACACAATTTTCATTTTGAGAAATGGTATCTTTCTCCATAACTGATGCACTGTAGATGCATGCATTTACGGTTTATATTTTGTGTTACTTCCGTAATGTGGGATTTTATTTCAAACAGCAAATACTTAAAGTAGCTTCTTACTTTTATTTGTGAATAAACTATATTTACCTGTCAATCTATTTGAAAATATATCGGTTGATCAGATAGGTTTTGGGAAGTTATCAAAGAATCATAGAATGGTTTTGGTTGGAAGTAACCGTAAAGATCATCTAGTTCCAGCCTGCCATGGGTAGAGAACCTTGAATCTAGACCAGGATGCTCAGGGTTCCATTGAACCTGGCTTTGAACACATCCAGTAATTGGGCACCCACAGCTTTTCTGGGCAGCCTGTGCCAGTGGCTCACTACCCTCGTAAGTGAAGAATTTCTAATACATAAACTAAACCAACCCTCTTTCAATTTAAATAAAGCCACTGTCCCTTGTCCTTACTCTACATGCCTGTGTGAAAACTCCTCTCCAGCCTTCTTGTAGGCTGCCTTTGCTGCTAGAAGGCCACAATAAGGTCACCCTGGAGCCTTTTCCTCTCCAGACTGAACAATCCCAGCTCTCAGGCTTTCTTACAGGAGATCCCTCTAATACATCCCTTTGATAATCTTTGTGGTCGTCCTCTGGACTTGATCCAGTAGGTCCATGCCCTTAATGTTGGGGGCCCCAGAGTTGGATGCAGTACTCAGTGTTGGGGTCTCAAAGGAGTAGACTAGCAGGGCGGAATCGCCTTCCTTGACCTTTTGATGATAGCCACTCCGGGCTAGGAGTGCACGTGGCTGGGTTGCGTCCAGCCTCTCATCCACCAGCACCCCCAAGTCCTTCTTGGCAGGGCTGCTCTCCATCTGTCCATCCCCCAGCCTGTGCTGATACTAGGGGTTACACCAGCTCAGGTGCAGACCTTGCTCTTGGTCTTGTTAAATTGCATGAGATTCCCATAGGCTCACTTCTTGAGCTTGTCCAAGTTCCTCTGGATGGCATCCAGTCCTTTGGGTCTGCCAACAGCATCACTTCAGCTTGCAAACTTGCTGCTGCACTTAATCTGTTTATGTAATTGATGAAGACATTGAGTGGCACTGGTCCTAGTGAAGGCCAACCCCTGAGGGACACCACTTAATGTCCATTGAAACTCTGAGCCATTGACACGGCCCTCTGTGATAATGTGGAAAAGACTATCACTAATTAGTGGTAAAGTAGGTATACTTTTATTCGGACGAGTCAAAAAGCGGGATCTCTCCACAAAGGCTTGCGCACCTCTCGCAACTTTCGCGTCTCACTTTATTTCGCCTCCCCCTTTATTTCCGTTACATATGTATTAAGTTTCCTAATACACCTATACGTACTCATCGCCTAGCTCTGGTTCATACTATAATGAGCCCAAAAGTCATTTCCATATGCTTTGCGAGTGCGCAGTGCCTCTTGGTGGTCGTGGGCTAGGGTCTCTAGGATAAAGTAACGTCTTCCTCAGATAAAGTAAATACTATTTCTCAGTTTGAACTTTTTACTTTTTTCCTTGTGCATGCTTTCTAGGTCCCTGGTCATAGTCCAAACTCTAGAGCTGGTTTAAGCTGGCTTTAGGGTCTGAAAATAGGATCTTTTAGTCATGATGCTTCCCCTTATCAATGGTCTTGCATCTCCGCTTCCTTCCTTTTGCTTGGCAAAGCAAAATCTGTTAGTCTAGCTAAACGCATTGTTAAGGAAGCAGCTCCCCCATAATTCACTCAGGATGCAGCTATCCCTATTCAATAAACAGTCTACCCGTGGAATTCCCTCCAATTTGGAGGGAAGGATGTGGGGACTGTGTCAAAGGCTTTACAGAAGTCCAGGTACGTGATAGCTGTAGCCCTTCTCTTGTTCACCAATGTAGTCACTCTGTTGTAGAAATTACAGAGTACATCAGGTCTTGGCAGTGTCTTGAAGATGGCAAAATGCTGCCAAATTAATACTTTTAATTAATTAATGTGAAATGTCTGTTCTTAGCTTATATACACAGCAACTGCTACCACGTTTTGTTGTTTTGTAGTCTGGGGAGGCAGATGTGATAAAGGAAAGGTTTTTTTATATAAAAGAAATTAGTCCAAAAAGGAATCCTGTGGCAAATACCAGCAGCAGTGTGTTTGTGTATGCAGTATGCTATGTGATTAGTTTCTGAACTAAACCTTAAGCAGAGTCCTTCACTGTCTTGTATTTTAGACTCCGCTGTAAGCTCTATTATATTGTGTTATATATGTATTGCTTAGTAACATGAGTAGACAAAACAGGTTGCTTAGAGACAGAGGATTAGCTCAACACTTTGATCTGAATAGCTCCCATTTTGATGTAAAAAAGAAAGATGGTAAGGAATATTTTTGGGAAAGTCATTACATTGTAACTTCTATGGGCAGGTAATTGTAAGTGGTTGAACTTGACTGGCTGCCAGGGGCCCACCCATCTGCTCTCACACCCCTTAGTAGATTGAAGGGAGAAAGTAAGAAAAATCTGTGGCTCATGATAAAGACAGACAGATCACTTACTAATTGACATAGTAGGCAAAACAAAGTTGAGGTAGGTTTACTGCCGCTTTGAGTAGCATGGTGAGAAACATAAAAGCACCTTTACCCCACCACCTTTCACTTCTTCACAGACTCAACTTTCACTCCTTCATTCCCTAGTCTTCTACTTCCTCTGCCATAAAGGGTGCAGGGGTGATAGGGAATGGCAGGTTCCAGGTCAGTTCATCACACTTGTCACTGCTCCTTCCTGCCTGCACTGTGCCCTGCTCCAGTATAGGGTCCTTTCCATGGGATGATACAGCCGTTTGTAAACTACTCAAATGAACTGTTTCTAGTGGACTGCAGTTCTTAAAGAACTGTTCCAGTGTGGATCCCCTTCATGGGGTACAGTCCTTCAGGAACAGACTAATTTGGTGTTAGTCCCCTCACCTCTGCCAGGCATCTGTGCCTGCTTTGGATCTCCACAGAAGTGCAGTTTTCTTTGGGGCATATCTACCTGCTCTCAGCATAGCATCCCTGAGTGGGCTAAGTGTAGCGATCTGCTCCAGTGTGGTTCTCTCCATGGGCTGCAGGGCAATCTTCATTCCAGTGCCTGGAGCACCTTTTTCCTCCTTGTACACTCTTGCCGATCAGTGCACATGGGGAATTTTTTACTCTTTTCTTTAATATTATCACTGAGATGTCACCAGCTTTGCTGACACTTTCATCTTTAGGCAGCCTCCAGCCTCCTCTCAGAGATCCCAGGAGTCTCTTCAGAAGTTGAATTTGAGAGAACCATGTATGTTTATTCTCTGCTTCTGTAGGAAAATATAAATATGGGGTCTTGAACGCTGCAAACACGTTAGATGAAATGAGAACTTGATATCAAATGCAAGTTTACAAATCCTAAAATTACTAGGGCCAGGAGTGCTTGTTGCAGTGATTTTGAGTTTGGTATATGGTGGTTTAAATGTAACAGAAGTAACTCATGTCATGCTTATTTATTCAGAAATGTAAAAGGTTGTAGCATAGTCCGAATCAAGAGACTAGTTGTAGAGCTTTGTTGTGTTTTTTTTCCAAAGGTGTAGATGAAGTAGGATGATTAATGTTTTGTCCCAGAACTGGAGACTGGAGTCTCTCTTGAGCTGTATTGGTAGTATTAATAAGGCTCTACTCTGATGTTGTAATTTTAATGTTTGTTTAGTACAGAGGTCACAAGTAGATGAGCTTAAGAGCTGTGTATGAGAAGCTGAGATAGTGAGACTGCCTTGGTAAACAGGCATGGCTGAATCCTTTGTCATTTTATGCCTTTAGAGGTTTTGACGAGGCTGGTTAAGAATCACAGAGTATCGGGTTGGGTGAGACCTACAAGAATCATCACATCCAACTCGTGGTCCTGCACTAGATGGCCTCTGGTCCAAATGGACAGAGGTTAATGAGATCTCTCCCACCCACTCCTTTTGGTTCTCATCTTGTCTCTTTGCCTCAGGATGCTCTTGATGGCACAACACTTATATTTATATCAGTTGGAGAGTTGAGATGTTTGATTAAATGGGCTCAGAGTTAATAGTATAATGCTCAAGACAAAAATGTGTTAGTGAAGCATGGCTATTCAGTTTAATGGTTTTTTTCTTTCTCTTACAGTTTGAGGGTGGCTCTGGTTATGGTAAGTGTTCATATAGAACCTTTGCATGTAGTTCATTATGTAGTTACTAAAGGGCTTGATGCATACACTTAAATCAGATTATTCTTACGCAGGGGGGCGTGGTTCATATGGAGATCTTGGTGGACCCATCATCACAACACAAGTAACGATTCCCAAAGATGTAAGTAAAGTTGACTTGCTTTCAACTCCTGCTTTCTCTTAATTAGACGGTGACAGCCATTTTTCAGACTATTTAAGTAAATCAGAGTGCTTGATAAATACTTCTAACACAAAACAAGTGTTTCTATATCACCAACAGTGTATTGTTTGGCTGTTTGGTTTCTGTCTTCAGAGACACATTAAACAATTTTCCTTGTGGTTAATACTCAGTAATAGAGATGGTCCTTGTAACTCATGTTTTGCACATGAGAGCTAGTTCTCCTGGTTTTATCTCACCTGTGTTTATGCAATTAATATTACAGGGGATATTTTTAGGCTATAAAGAAATAAGGTCCCATTGCAACACTTAAAACTGAATTTGTGGAAACTACTCAAATGCTGCTGTAATTTTCTAACTTTTTAGAAAGTCAGTTCTATCAGGAAATGAATGTTTTTGCTTTCTTCCCTAGTTGGCAGGATCTATTATTGGAAAGGGAGGCCAGAGAATCAAACAAATACGTCATGAGTCAGGAGCTTCGATCAAAATTGATGAACCACTAGAAGGCTCAGAAGATCGGATAATAACTATTACAGGAACACAGGACCAGATACAAAATGCACAGTACTTGCTGCAGAACAGGCAAGTTAAAGTTTAATATTGTCCCTACTGTCAATTTTAAATTAACATGTATATTATAAAACTGCTCTTCTCTGTGAATCAATTTTTTAAGAAGGCAGGTTTTAAGTAACTATTTGAACCTAACTTCTCCAGTGGTAGTTCTGCCTTGATTCTCTTCTGTTCTCTATTCTAATTAAAATGAAGACACCCTCAAAACTAATCTTGCTGGAAGACATCTTAACCAAGCAGTCCTCTCCTTTCTCTGGTGAAAACTGCTGCAAAAAACCTACTTGTAATAAATTACATAGAGCCTGTAGAAAATATAGAAGATTTCAGTGGATCTTGGCCTAGTTCTGTGTGGAAGACTAGTGATTTTGTTGTTTTTAGATAACTAAATTGACAACAAATCACAGTCTGCCATATGGCACAGACCATGCCTCTACAGGACAAGTTGAAATCGATTTGGGGCTGTTATGCAGCATTTCACACCTTGCTGACAGTACTTTGCCTTTTCTGCCAAGTATTAACAGCTACAGATAGCATTTGCTGTATTAACATTCTGGCTGCTAATAGCAGATTTTAATGTCTTAACTGGAATGTTTGGCTTTAGATTACTAATATTTAACTATGCCTGAAATATACTAATATAATTATTAGCCATTGATATTTTAAAATTATTTATTTTTAAATGTGTTAAGAATTTGTAACTTAATATGCTCTATGAATGTCATTGTGAATGTTGATGCAAGATGTATGGTCCATCATTCTAATACATGCTTTTTTCTTTTTCTTTTATAGTGTGAAGCAGTATGCAGATGTTGAAGGATTCTAATGCAAGATTATTTTTTCTTTTTTATAGTGTGAAGCAGTATTCTGGAAAGTTTTTCTAAGACTAGTGAAGAACTGAAGGAGTCCTGCACCCCTTTTTTTTTTTATCTGCTTCTGTTTAAAAAGCCAACATTCCTCTGCTTCATAGGTGTTCTGCATTTGAGGTGTAGTGGAATCTTTGCTGTACACCAGATGTAATGTTTTAGTTCCTTACAAATACATGGGGGGGGAAGGGCGCACGAGACTAACATTGAAATTTTGACGCGGCAGAGAGAGTGAATTCTATTTTTGTTCATTGTTGGTGGTAAATTGTACTGTTTTTCTGTAATTGTTGTGAACACCCTGCTTTATGTACACTGTATCTTACTTTGAAGGGGAGAGAATATGGTAGGCCACATGTCCCTGACATTTGTTGAGAGCAGTGTGCAGAATGTAATGCTTTTTTGTAAGAAACATTTTAGGATTTTTAAATAAATTTAGTGAACCTATTCTTGGTGGTCATTTTTCTTCAGGTCTACATAGGATCATAACTAAAATGGATACACCTAGTTTTTGTTTTATTCCCCATATAAAGTTGCTGTTAAGCTTGCTCTTCAGATTCCTTGATATATAGGTGGAGTTATGTGGGTTTTTTTGACAAATTAAAGAAATCGTGTGAAAACAATGACTGCTTTGCTGTTTGGGGGAAAAAAAAAGGTGAAAATATTTACGCAAATATTGTGTAAAACTTGACATTTTTGCAAGTGTTTGGCCCTCTTTGCAATACATATATATATTGGTGACAGTATATAAATAAAATATTTTAAAACTTTGTGATGTCACTGAGTAAAAAGTGGTTAAGTACACCTGGTTTTAGACAGCTTGCTTAATGCAGATAACTGTTATAAATGACAGTTGCTCTACCATTACTGAATAAATTATACCTGTTTCCTGAGCTTTTGTTTGTATGAGGTAGGAATTGCAAATTGGCAAAGTGACAGTATAACTATGTAACTTGTTTTTCATTGTATGCAACACTTCAACTTGTTTCCCAGATGTATGTTGAATTCCATAAGAATTATTTGTGAGAAATTAAAAAAAATATAAAGCCTCTGGATATCTCATGTAATACCTTGGCATTTGTATTTATAGTTAAAAGTTTTAATTTCACTTCCTGAATAAAAACAGATTTAAAAAATGTAAAGGTGTGTGGCACATACAGATATGATGGCTCCAGACTAAGTGAGAATTCTCTTATTGTGGTTTTGGTTGGTTGGTGGGTTTGTTGTGTCCCCTCCCCCGCATGGTGTGGTGCATGTACTTGGCCTTTTTAATGCAGCTCCTCTTTAAAATGGAATGGTAAAGGCAAGCAGCCTGAGACCATAAGGCTGAGGCTCCCTTGGCAGAGCAATAGCGAATTTCTACAGAATTCCAAAAGACATCCGTCTTTTGTGAGTTTGAAGGCGGCTGGCTTGGTACACGGGGTCCCTACATTAGAGAAGTCTGTAATCGCGGCTAAGGTTTTGGACAACATGCAAGTGAACTAAAACGGCTGCTGAATTTCTCTGTGTGCTTCCAACTTGAGTATGTATCCAGAAGGGCTTGTGGACGGTCTTTCGTTTGGTTCTTTTCTGGTTTAGGGAGAAAATTTCAACAACACGCGCACTTTTGTTCGTCTTTTTTTATCCCTCTTTTTTTCAATGATGGGAATCTTCTGGAAAAGTTCGCTGTGTAACAGCCTGGCAGGATTTGAGGGGGCGACTCTCAGTACGAATGTGCTGGCCCAGGCACTCCCACGGACCTGGGCTCTGTCTTCGCCCCCGAGCGCCGTGCGGGCCCCGCCCCCCCTTGCGCCTGCGCTCAGCGGCGGCACTGTGGGGCGGAGCGGGTAGGGAAGCGGAGCGGGGCCGGGCGGCGGGAGCCGCGCCGGGGGCGGGGGAGCCTGGGCCGCTCCCCGTGCGCACCCCGCGGGAAGCGCGGCAGAGGGGCTGGTCTCGGCAGCGTGCGTGTTTCCTGCCGAGTATGGAGGTGTTCCCGTCCCCGCTGGAGTCTGCCAAGTTCATAGCCGAGCACAGCAAAGATGTCTCCGTGGACGAGGAGGGGGCGCGGCGGGTGGCGGAAAGCCTGTTCGACAAAACCTCGGCGGCGGAGTTCGGGGTGGCGGGGTGGAAAAGTCTCCACGAGCTGAACCCCCGGGCTGCCGACAAGGAGGCTGTGGACTGGGTGTTCCTGGTGGACACCCTCAACTTCTCCTTCTGGTCCGAGCAGGAGGAGCGGAAGTATCTTGTGAAGTACAAGAATAAAACCTACAGCGGCTACTGGTCGCTCTGCGCCGCCGTCAACAGGGCCCTGGAGGACGGTCAGTGAGCGCCGGGGGAGCGGGTCCGGGCCGGAGCTGCGGGCGAGGGGCGTCGGAAGCCGCGCGTCGCGTATTAAATGAAGGCGGCGCCTCGGGAGCGGGACACGCTCTTGGGAACTGCTGCTCGCTGTGCAGGCGTCACGTAGAGCTTGGGGAAGGGAACTGGAAGTGCTTTCAAAATACGCTTGTACTGAAACTACCTAACTCGTGTCTCTAATTGGGTTGTCTCTTCCATTCGAAAGACTTTAAAGATTGCCAGTAGTCAGCTGTGCATGGCTTGGGTTATTTCACATATATTCTTAAGATAACTTGTACGTGTCCATGGCAAATGAAAAAATGAGGTACATAGTGAGAATCCTCTGGACGAATCTAGTGCCAGAGCGTCTAAAATAAGTCTGAAAACCTATATGCCCCTCAAACCAGTATTTTAAACCAGTATTTCAAAGTTTTGTATTTAAACCCAGTATGTTAGCGCTCACTCTTTTTGCTGTTCTCAGAAAAAAACCCCGAACTGTTAGTAGGTATAGATGAAAGTTTTAATTAATTTTCTGCCTAGCTGTTTGTAAATTAAAGGGGCATTGGCATTAAGATACTTTTTGTGAATGCACAGTGTGATTAGATTCCAATGGAAAACAGGCCTATTCTGACAGCACTAGTTGTATATTTGCCAGTGTGCTATGGAAACATTACCCTTAAAATATGAAGACTAAGCCGTTGGAGAAAATTACATAGAAAAAGTAAGAACAGTTCCATGGTTGTATGTTGGAAATTTTTTGTCTGTAGAAGGAAGCATTGTGTGCAGTCACAAATTTGGTTATGAGCAGCTCTGTGAGTGCTGTTATCACTGAAAACAAAGGTGGGTTTAAGAGTTGGTGGACTTTTTAGATCTTCCTATAAAAGTGCTTTCCTTTAGCAGACCACTGCGTTAGGTCTATATGTTATTTTATGTGATAGCCTAAGTATCTTATTTTCACTTTTCTGAAGGAATACCTATCACCAGTCCATCCTATTTTGCCACCATGACGCTTGACCAAGTTAGGCATGTATTTCGCTCTGACACAGAAGTGCCTTTGCCTTTGATTGAAGAAAGACATCGAGTGCTGAATGAAAGTGGAATAGTTCTGTTAGAGAAGTTTGGAGGATCTTTCCTCACGTGTGTTAAAATGAGTGAGAAGAGTGCTCAGAAACTGCTACATCTCATTCTGGAAAATTTTCCTTCTTACAGAGATGAAGCTGTATTTGAGGTAAGCTAGTTCTAAAGCTCTGAAAAGAAATACTGTTTAGTAACGTTAAAGACTCTTGACAGTCCGCAACTAGTCAGGACAAGAGTCACTTTCTTTTTCCCACCAGAGGAGTACCTTTTTTTTCATATGCCATCTCTGTCTTCATCACTTTACTGTAATTCATTTTGATGCACTCTGAGTTCCTAATTAGATCACACCTCCTTAAAAATGCATAATATTTGAGGTAATGTCTGTCTGAAAAATGGGAATCCTTTTTCCTTTGTTTTTTTTCCTCTTCCCTTGAATTGCTGACAACCCTCTTCTCCCATCTTTTTTCATTTACCTTGAGGCTCTGTGCAGCTAATGAAGGAAATGAACTCTGGTAGAATTAATGCACAGCTACTGGCACTCCACCCTCAAACGGTTGTTGATTCAACAGGCATTACACAAATGACTACAGATTAGAAGTAAGCCACAGTTTTACAGATGTTGACTGTATACTGAAGCTTTTACTGGAAGAAACTGATGGGAATTAAACAGTGACCATCTGGTATTTTTTGTCTCCCAGTTTTCACCTATACAGGCATGAACTTCAATTAGCATCTGTGACTTATGTAGCAGCTCCTGCTCTCAGTTGCATGTGCAGTAGTACTCAGCTGTTACATCATTAAATCCAAAAGACTTTATGTGAGTGACAGTACAGCCTATACTACTAGTCTGTGCAGTCTTTTCAAGGTGACTTCTTGGAATAACAGTCACTGAAGCTTTGAACCTACTGCATTTATTGCCCTTCAGTAGGGAGGCATCATTTTATTTTCCTTTGTCTCCTGCTGTGAAGCAAGATATATTTACATGAAAAATCAGAGGTTAGTTAGAATTAATCTTTGAAGCTACTGGTTTTGTTTACTTCGGGTTTTTTTACATATACAGTAATGTTTTGACAAGTTTTATGATCAAAAAGGAAATATTTTCTAAGTAAAGTGGTATTTTCTTATCTTTGTAGTGACTGTACTCATTGATGTTATGTCTTTCATGAGATGATGCTGAGTGTTTTATAAAGCAAGTCTCCCTAAAAACAGCAGCAGACTACAGAATGAAAAGGTGTTCCAAAAATGATCCCAGACCGTAAGCACTTAGTAATAAAGCCTGTTGTATGAATATGGAAGCTTTTTTTCTGCTTTCCCTAAGCAAGTTGTGTATTTTGAAAGTGGTGACATGGATCACATCATTTTTATGGCAGGTTGAGCTTTCACAAGTAAAGACTTTTAAAGGGTTAGAAGAGAGCTGGAAGAATGGTGAAATACCCAACAGCAAACCCGTGCTTTTTCAGTAACTCTCCAGAGGAGAAATATATATGATTATAAGATAAGTCCTACATTAGAATCATACTATCACAAACTGCTACAGCTGACCTTCTAGGGGAACTTCTAAAATTAGCACAATTATTTGACTGTATGTTTTTCCGAATACATATACAAAATACTTTTAATAATTACACATGTAATCACAGAAATTGCAAGTGTTAATTTTTCTGAAAAAGAAAATGCAAACCGAAACCAAAATCTCCAAAACATTTTTTTCTCCTTGGTGGATAATTCATATTTAGATGCTGTGCTGCATTTGATTCCCAGCAGGAGTTTGAATTTTAGACTATCTTGTAATCACATATCAGGTTTTTTGTGTTCTGGCAGAGACTTAGTAGAGTCCTTTTTGATCTTCAAGTCACTGACATTGCATGTTTTTATCTTTTATTTACCATCCATTACCTGGGACTGAGGTTGTAAAATTCTCATGATCCTCGTATTCTTTGGTTTTGTGTTTTTTTTTTGTTTTTTTTTTTTTTTTTTGGTTTTTTTTTTT